>JAULKM010029859.1:0-13723 GCA_032355605.1 Rubia tinctorum | reverse complement strand
ATGGTGTCAATGGAAATGTGGATGTGGAAAATGATGATTCCCCTTATGGTAGTTTGGATGTATCAGCTGAAGAGAGGCCTACTTCAACTACTGATGAGTTGAATGCGGAGGCTTCTGCTTTGCAATCGCCTGGTCCTTCTCGTGTTGAGTCATCCAAGTGGAGTGATACTAAAACATATTCATCCAAGAAGGTTTTTGTCCTCTCAATATATATTTCTTGGATTGACACACTTTAGTGGCATTGTCATAGTTGGTTTTGTTCCTTAACTTTGCTGCCTGATATATTTTTGAATGATTACTGTTGTTCGGGTTGGTTTTTTTCTAATTTTCTCTGAGCCTCATATCATTTTTTCATTGTTGTATTGCTTATGTATAGAAATATATATGCAGTGTCATTCCGGAACTCATTATCGCTCAGTATTGATTGGTTTTGTAGGTAGTGTTATGAAGTTATAATTACTTAATAATTGCAAAGCCAGGAATCTGTGATGGCTTGTTGGCTAGAGCGATGCGTATGGGTATTCTAGCTGTAGTGTGATTTTTAACGATGTCATAATCTTTTAAACATAACCGCCAACATCAAATAGGAGAGTCTTAGTATTATTGTTTTTTCTATTGTGCTGTACTGATAAAATAATAGCATAGACCCTTGGAGTTTACTTTAAGGTGGCTTTGATCCTAAATAAAAAATTGGCGGTGAGCTTGATTTGGAATCGAACCTACAACAAATGTTTGATTTTTCCTAAAGTTTGTGAACTAGTCACTTGCAAAACTTTTTAGATAGAGGTGAGGTTAGTCAATGATATCGGCTGTGCTTCTTAATTCATGCTTAGACTTAGTTCCGGGTTGGGTGGGGCAGATGCTTCAAATGTAAAACTGCTACACCGGAAGCCATACTGCCCATGTTGATTCTCTCACTGATTTACAGGAAAGATTGAACATTAAAACCCCCACTACTGGTGGAAATGGTTAATTAGGAAAAAAAGGTTTTAAAAAATTGGGTGGTACTACACAGATGCAGAAATATTTCAGATAAAAGGTTTGGTCTTTATCAAAAAGTTAGGAGCTCTGTTTCACTATAAATGAAGATTTTTGGGGCTAAGTGCTACTATGCCTCAGGGTTTTTCATAATATTTGGTATTATGCCTAATTGTTTGGAGGCCTGAAGTTGTTGTAACTCGCCAGTTTTCTTTTACTGTAAATCAAGGGATCTTTGGTAGTTCTAATGACAATATAGTTAACAAAATTGGTGCACTTCTGCCTTAGTTTGATGAGATACGATTGAGGGCAGGCAGGATACCACATTTAATTCCTCTTTCATGATACTTTTGCACTTTGATAGAGGGAATACATTATGTTCAACTGATGAAACTAATCATACTATCCAAATTTGTGCACATACAGAAACCAAACTGTTTAAGTTGTTTTTGTTAAAAACCTCACTATGTTTGGATCTTTTTCCTTTACGTGAAGGGTGGGCAGTATTGATATGAGCATTTTTTAAAGGGAAATGTCTACTATTTTCTAAAATTGGCTGAAAAATGAAATCTATTTGGATGCGTTGTCAGGTAGACTAAAAAAAGGAAAAGAAAGATTTTTAAATGTGAGGGTTTCTCCACTCTCATCATAAAGAAGTGGGGAACTTTGTTCAGTTTTTACCTCTGTTCTTTCAATCCATCAGTTTTTACCCTCCTTTCCTTTGCATTAATTAACTTTATAAAAATATTAATATTATTTTGTAAAAATACTTTAATTAATAATTTAATTCATTAAATTATTCGCTACATTACTCATAATGTATATTTTGAAGTATGAAATTGTGCATTACATCCATGTATTTGTTTATTTTACATAAATGTGTATTGTATATGTTTATTTTTCTACACGACATAAAATTATGCTTAGAAAATGACTTGATGACATCCAAAGTGTTAATAGCATGCTTATAATTAGAATGAATCCTGTGAGAAGTAATCACATTGTTCGAATAACTAGATTTCTACCACTGACATGAAAAATATGTACGTATCATAAGGCGATTTAATCATATTAGTACAATAAAATATCACACAATACATCAAGAACAATTAGTGAAATATATAAAATGTGAGCGTCACAAAAAATATTACACAATATTTAAAGAATCATCAACAAAATGTATTTCAAAAATGTAAACCACAAACACCGCGCGATGCGCGGTGTTCATCCCGCTAGTAATATATTAAACTTTAACGATTTAACTAATTGTTCAATTATCCGCCATTTTCAAGAGATGTTTACTTCTATGGAACCACAGAGAGAATTCATCCTCCAAGCTACTGCAATAATTCAGCCATGTGTAACAGACTAAATGAATGCGTCCCTTACAAGACCTTACCTAGCACCGAAGGTCTTAAAGGCACTAAAGAAAATAGCGCCAAACAAAACTCCAGGACCAGATGGAATGCCTCCATCTTTTAACCAAAATTATTGGGAAATTGAGGGGCCAAAATTTACATCATCAATTTTAGAATTTTAGAATTGTGGTGGATTCTTGAAATTTTTAAATGAGATCACGGTAGTCTTAATCTCAAAAGTCAAAAAATCGACAGAGATCTAACAGTTCCGTCCCATTAGTCTCTGCAATGTTATATACAGAATCATCTCTAAATGCATATTTAATAGACTGCGCAAGATTATGGATAGGATTATTTCTTAATCTCAAAGTGCTTTTGTGCCTAATTATTTCTGACAACATTCTTATAGCGCACGAGGCTCATCACTTTATAAAAAATAAAAAAGGAAAAAGATATATGTCGATAAAGTTGGACATGAGTAAAGAGTTTGATAGAGTGGAGTGGCCTTTCTTATTACAAACATTGCGGTCTATGGGATTTCATGAGCAGTTCATCAGGCTTATTGAACATTGCATATCATCAGTTCAATTCTCTTTCATGCTTAGTGGGCAACGTTTTGGTAATCTTATTTCATCCAAAGGTATCAGACATGGGGATCCTCTATCACCTTATCTTTTTATTATCTGTGGGGAAGTCTTGTCCTAAATGCTCCAGGATAGTGCAAGAAGGAAATTGATATCGGATTGAAGATAACAAAGTCAGCGCTTACATTGTCTCACTTATTTTTTACTAATGATACTCTAATATTCGGTGAAGCATCCCCAAGGGAGGCAATGCATCTGAAACAAATTTTGAAAGATTACTAGAAGGTGTCAGGCAAAAAATGAATTATAATTAATCCTCAATCTCGTTCAGTTCGAATGTGCATGAAGAAATCAGGGAAATCATATTCTCTATCATGGATATGACGGAGTCGAGAAGACCTGATAAATATATGGGCCTCCCAACTAAGCCTCTTTGGAATCAATCAAAACAAAAATGTGGACACAAGTACAAAGTTGGGAGAATAAAGGAGGGAAAGAGATTCTCATCAAGGCAGACTTACAATCCATGCCTACATATACGATGTCTTGCTTTGAACTACCAGATACTCTTATAAAAGATATACACCAGCTTTTTGCTAAATACTGGTGGGTAGCTCCAACACAAAAAAAAAGAAAATACACTGGGCTGAGTGGGTACAACTTTGCACTCCAAATGGAATGGGCAGTTTGGTTTAAAAAATCTAAAACATTTTAATTTGGTCCTCCTAAGGAATCAGGCATGGAAACTATTGACGAATCCAACATCGACGATAGCGAAACTCTTAAAAGTGAAATATCATGATGGATTATCAGTCTTAGAGGCAAACATAGGCAATGGACCATCATATGCATGGAGATATATAATGGTAGGTGATAAAAGGCATCAGGAAAAGAATTGGGAATGGGGAAAACACTAGGGTGAAAAATGACAAATGGTTACCAAGATTAGGATATGCAAAACTGGTTTCTCTTCTAGATGATTATCCTGAAAATATCGTTGTCATACAATTAATGATGGAGAATGGAAAACAATGGAATGGGGAACTCATAATCAATACATTTAGTCCGGAAGAAGCCAATCTCATTCTTGATATGGCAAGACCACATGGAAATCATGAAGATTGTTGGACATGGATACCAACTGAGAATGGTATATACTCTGTAAAATCAGGACATAAACTATCTATTAACTTAATGTATTTCAACAATTCAGGTTATGCGGCAAGCAGCAGTCAAGGTCCCTCTCCTCATTGGAAAGCATTATGGAAATCGCCCGTTCCTACCAAAGTTTCCCATTTTATTTGGAGGCTATGTAAAAATCATCTTCCTACAGCAAATAATTTATACCAACAAAAAAGATAGGAAGAAAGTCATTGTTTGTTATGTACAGACGACGACACATCTTTAGAGCACATTCTATTCCATTGCC
Organism: Rubia tinctorum; assembly: GCA_032355605.1. Taxonomy (NCBI): domain Eukaryota; kingdom Viridiplantae; phylum Streptophyta; class Magnoliopsida; order Gentianales; family Rubiaceae; genus Rubia; species Rubia tinctorum. Next base: position 9,374 of record JAULKM010029859.1, on the reverse strand, counting down.
CATTAGCCCATCGAATGTGGTTTGCAGCAGATGTTCATGGGCAAGTATATCGTTTCCACCAACAGAACTCCATTCTCTGGGTCATAGATATTCTCATAATCTAGAGAGAGACTCGATGGCGACTATAGCTACATTAATGAATCAGTTATGACATCATCGTAATAAGCTCTTACATGGCGAATGTCATCAAATTATACCATCTTGAGATCGGAAGAACGAAAACGTGGTGTAAACAATCCATCTACGATGAGTGATCCATTGTATGCTGCCCAAAATACCACGGATGTAATGCAACCTGGGGGAACCACTGTCTACCTTGATGATGCAAAAGCAAGGGACTTCACCTATTTTTGATGGTACGTAGATGACCCAGAGGGAGATAATCCATGGAAATATGGTGAATCATCCAGGATAGATCAGATTCTTTCAGCACAAATTGCAAAAGCATCGGCCTTGAGATATGCACTTACTAAATGTATTGATCTTCAAATTTATCCAGATGCAGTTAGAGGGGATGTACAAATAGTTATCAAGACTATTTATAATGTGGAAGAAGATAGATATGACTTTGGACTATTATGCACAGATATAAGGCAATTATTGTCAAAATTACATGATCCAATAGTTCAATGGATTCCAAGACAAGCAAATAGTGTAGCACACAAATTAGCATAATATTCGAAGACAAATTGCTTGCATTTTTTCTCATGAAGCTCGACTCTACATTTTGTAACTCAAACGAATTCGTGATGAAATACAAATCTTTTCTTTTAAAAAAAAATTGTGCAATCATCCGACCACTTAATTGTAAGTCTACGAGCCTGTAAGGACAATTTGAACGATTTACATATTATAAACGAAGTAATCTAAATGTCCGTCTTTTGAAAGACGATTTTTCCATAAGTTATAGATGAACAAGGTTTAAAGTGCAAATTAGAAGAAATGAAGATAAAAAATTTCGAGCTGCATGAGCTGGGTTATAAACTTTATAACTACTACACGTTGTATAATAATTTTTAATATTGCAACTAAAACATTTTACCTTTTACAATGGGTTTAATTAGAATAATAAAAGGTAAAAGGTCTTAGTTGCAATATTAAAAATTTATTATGCAACGTATAGTAGTTATAATATTTATAACTCGGTTTATGCAGCCCGAAAATTTTATCTTCATTTCTTCTAATTTGCACTTTAAACCTTGATTTTTCTATGACTTATGGAAAAATCGTTTTTCAAGTGACGAACTTTCTAATAAAATGATTTGATAAACATATTAAAAGAAAAAGGAAATTTTCATGGTTTTCACAAATTATATGTGGAAACAAGTAAATATGAGTAACGTTTTAAAATTAAATCGTTGAATATTACGTTCAATTATTCAGACACTTAATTGTAACGTATACCTGCCTGTAATGATGAACGGTTTACCTATCTTGTATAATCTAATAACATGATTTGATAAATATATAAACTAACAAAAAATGCATTCTCAAATTTTTTTACAAATCGTTTATGGAAACAATAAATGTAAGATCTTGGGAAATACGGTTTTTACATAACCTTATGAAAAGATGAGGTTTAATTAGAATAATAAAAAGTAAAAGGTCTTTGTTGCAATATTAAAGTTTTACTATGCAACGTGTAGTAGTTATAAATTTTATAACCCGGCTCATGCAATCCAAATTTTTTATCTTAATTTATTTTAATTTACAATTTAAACATTGGTCTTTCCATGACTTTTGAAAAAATCGTTTTTCAAGAGACGGACTCAACAAGTAAATATGAGTTCGGAGTATAACATCTTTTAATATATTTTTTATGAATGTATTATTTTATTAAATGTCAAAACCACATACTCCAAATTTAGAGTCATCTCTCTAAACCCTCAACAAAACCCCTTTTACATACCCTCCCTTCGGCCCAAACTAGATTTCCCCCTTCTTCACTTTACTTTATAGCCCAAAACAAATTAAAACAGCAAAAACAGATTTAAATTTCAGAAGGCATCAAGATCAGTTCTTTATTACTCCTCCAAAGCAACATTCATCAACTTCAATAACCCGCTTCTCTGCTCCTTTCTTTCCCTCCATTCACATTCAGTATGAATCTAGAAGATCAAGGTCTCTTCTTTCAATTCCTGCTGCAAGAAAATTCTTCTATTTCTCTCAACCACACACTGTGAAATACAGTAGCCATCATCCCTGTCTTCTTCACATTCCTCCTTTTTGCAATACGAAGCATATGTTTTTTAAAAAGTCTCAATGATGTACATTTTTTAAATTGCAACGCTTCCAAAACTTTCCGCATATAAACACATTCAAAGAACAGATGATGAGCTAATTCTTGCTGCTCTCCACGCATACAACAATCAGGATGTGCTCCAATTATTCCAAAATGCTGCAATTTGTCCCTTGTTGCTAACTTCCCATTTATCAACAACCAAAGAAAGAACTTCTGCTTCGAATGAACCTTTTTGTGCCAAATTACAGCAGCATTTGCTTTAACCAGGCACTCCCCTTTCATTATGTTGTACACTTCACTGACTTTCTGTTTTCCATTATGATCTACACATTTTCCCAGCATACTAAACATCTTGTTTCTGAGACTAAGCAATACCTTCCAAAGCCAACTTTGTGAGTCATTCATCTTGCAATCACAAAAGCTTTTCTCCTTCAGGTAGTAAGCATGTAACTATTTCACCCCACAAGATATCTTCTTCTTTTTTCCTATATCCAACATATGCTGGCATAAAGCAGCAAGATTCCAAGTAATAGGGTCTCTAATCCTCATTCCTCCATGCTTTTCCCCCTGCAAATTGCTCCCCAAGAAGCACCATTAAAATCTCTTTCGTTCTCCTCCCTAACCGACATAAAACATATACAAATTTTAATAATTTTGCTATGCACACTCTCGGGAACTTTCATTATATTCCCCCCAGTAACCAGTGATACTTAGCAACACAGAATTGAATCAACTGCAATCTACCTGCATATGAGATGTTCTTTGAACTCCAAACTTTAATTCTGAGCCTAACCTTTTCAACCAGACCCTCACAATCTGTCTTATCCCATTTTACAGTGGAAAGAGTAAGTCCTAGATATTTCATAGGGAATTATCCTTTTTCCACCTGCAAAAATCGAGGCTAACACAGTCTGTTCAACATCATCAATCTTTGAAAACACAAATTTTAACTTGGTTTTTTTATCCCTAAACCAGTCACCATTTTAAACTCTTCAAGAGTAACTTGTACATTCTCCACAAACTTTTTATTTGCAGCACAAAACACCAATAAATCATCTGCAAACATTAAAGAGTGAACACCAGTTCTGCCACATATTTGATGATAATCGATTTGTTTCTTCCCGTAAGCCCTATTTAACAACCTTGTCATATACTCCATACATTCATAAACAACAAAGGGGACATAGGGTTCCCTTTTTTCACACCTTTCTCTGCAACAAAACCCTCCTTATATGTACCATTCAATGACAAACAGAAAGAAGAACCCTTTATACACCTCAATATACAATCAATCATTCTTTCAGGGAAACTTAGAGTAGCCTACCAATCATTCAAAAAATCCCAACCAATACTATCAAATGATTTACTTATATCAAATTGCATCACAAAGCTTGGCCTCATGTTTTCGTTTTTATATTTGTGGAGCAATTTTTGGGCTAAAATAAGATTGTGAGCAACGTGTTTACCTTTTATAAAAGCACTTCGATTTGTACTAATTATATCAGGTAAGACAAATTCTTATTCAAGCACATATGATTTTAGTGATAAACTTATAGACAGTAGAACAACATGCTATTGGTCTAAATTCTGAGCATACCCGAGGCACAACAACTTTTGGTATTAAGGTAATGACAATGCTGCTAAATTCAGCTGGTATCCCCCCCCCCCTTTAAAAAAAAAATTCACAGTCTTCACCACATCCTTTTCTACAATATTCCAGGTTCTTGAAATAAAAAAACTGGCTTGTGAAGGCATCTTTCCCTGGGCTTTTTTATGAATGTACCCCCCTTAAGACCTTTTTAACTTCCTCCTCACCGATTGGTTGTATCATTTTTTCTTGCTGGCTCAAGCTCAGTTTTCCTCCAAAATCTGCAACACTTTTATCAAGCTTTCTATCTTTTATGTTGCTTCTCAATTGCTGCTTGAAGTGTCTCACCATTTCTGCCTCTATTCCTCTTCGATCTATCAATACTTCATTTCTAACTTTTAGAGTTACAATACTGTTTTTGCCTTGTCATGATTTAATAGCATCATAAAAAAGCTTTGTAGGTCTATCACCATCACAAAGCCATTACAATTTTGAATTTCTGCTGCAAGAATCTATATGCTTATTGTATTCTCTCAAGTTCCTTCCTAGCCTTATCCTCAATTTCTTGGTAAATCAGTGACAATTGATCTCCATTCAATTTTTCTTGTGCTGATTTTCATTTATTTGCTCTCAATTCCTCCTTTTCCCCTATGACATCAAATTCCCTCTTGTTCAACTTTGTGAGAGGTTTTTCTAAGTCTTTTAGCATAACTGTTGTACCAGCCAGATAACTTATCTTTCTTCTAGTCCACACTTATTTCACAAAAGCCCTCAAACAAACGTGACAATGAAAACATGTTGAAGTATTTAAAAGGTCTTCTGAAATTATTCTCTCTAATATCTGACATGATTACAAGTGGTAAATGATCTAACATTGCCTTACTCTTTACTTCACATACTACTTTCTCCAGTTTTTTCCACTAAAACTAATTAACCATTCCTCTATCCAATCTGCTTATTACCCTTTCAGTTCCTTCTCTTCTATTACTCCAAGTGTACAAATTCCCAGTGGTTTTAATTTCCATTAGCTCCAAGTCTTCCACCGTCTCCTAGAGCTCCTTCATTTCTTTCTCATCTACTGGCACACCATCAATTCTGCCTTTAAACTCTAATGGAGCATTGTAGTCACCTACAATTGTCCATGGCTTGATTCTGTCTCTACAACTTTTCGTATACTGCCTCAAAGACTATTTTTTTATCCTGTGTTAAAGCTATAAACCCCAGTACAGAAACACCTTATCTTGGATGCTTTTATTAAAACATCCAAGTCCATCCATTGTTCCCCTCTACTCAATGATTTTACTTCCAACATATCAGTCCTCCACATCAGCCAAATTCTTCCCCCAGTAGCCACATCCACATTTGTTTCATACTCCCAGTTTAATCCTAAACTTTTCCGCACCTCCTTTTTATTTTATTTTCTTTTTTGATATTTGTCTCTAGTAAACCCAATAAATCAATATTATTCTGCAAGCAAATTTTCTTGATTATATTGTGCTTACTAGATCTATTCAATTCGTGAACATTCTATATCATCCAGTTACTTTTCATCATAGGGTTTTCTCTCCAACTTCCCTTCCCCATTTCTATCACTCCATCATTTTTCAGCCTGTTCATCTTTCCTGTCATAGCTGATTCACCACTTTCAGTTCCTTCTGAAACTTCAACATCTGCATTTTTCTAGTTCTTGCGTGATTCCGCTCATTCCCAGAATCCACTTGCCTCACATTTATATTTTGATTAACTGGAATATATACTTTCCAGTTTTTCTTTACCCTATCCCCATCATTGTCAGTTCTTCCTCTACATTCATTTTTATCATGCCCAGACTGATTACATTCACTGCATTTCACAGGTTTCCATTCATAGATCACTTTCTGCTGCATAATAGCTTTGTGCTCATTCAAATATAACACTTTGGCAGAAATTTCTTCTCTTATTTCCACTTCCACCTTTACCCTAGCATATGTTAGTTTATCCTTTGCTGAGTAGCTTTATCCAGACAGAAAGGTATGCCAATTGGGCTTATAATTTTACAGATCAATTTAGGCTGCCAGTAAGTCGTAGGAATATTCGGCAGTTAAATCCAAACATAGATTTTACTAGGCTCGGAAAAATCTAAATCAGAAGACCAAGGTTTAACAATTATAGGTTTTCCATCAAAGAATACTGTCCCAACTTCAGCAACTTCATTCTTATAATCCATACTCATTAGTTTATCCATGAAAATACTCCCATCCAACATACATACTCTACTGACTTTCTTGCACTATATTCTAGAAAAAAAAGCCTCCAAGTACCTTTAATGGAGGATTTCCACCCAGAATTATGCAAATCAGTGTTCCACTGCAACAAGCTTTCTTCAACATCCTCCAGTGTTATTTCACCCATATTCAATCCTTCAATTTCAATTGACTTATGAAATTTGATCTCTGATTTGTCATCTTCAAACAATGTATTCCATTTCATTTCTTCACCCTTTTCCCACTCGTTCACCCAATGAGAGTCTTTTTCCTTCCTTTGCCGAAGAGCTTTCCTTCTCATCTGTTTTCACAGGTTTACTATTGACAAGGGGTATCAGTCCCAAGAATTCTACATCCTTCACTGCCCATTTTGTTATACCATCCACCACTGCCACTGATTTTGGAGTAGAACTAATCTCTACTTGTTCACCACTCAGAACTCTTTTTAAACCCTCCTTAAACTTTTCCCCATCAATCTCTGGTATAAACCTCTCCTCTGCATCCCGATTACTCAACTGAAACACCATTTTATTCCCCAAATTCTTCTTCTTCATCTACCCATAAGGGGCAATGTTTAAGAACACACTGAATCAAAGAGAAAAAAAGACGGTGTCGAAACCACATAGTTCAGCTTGAATTCACACACATTATATGAGAGAAAGTCTAAATTCCCAAACAATTTTAACGTTTTTAATTAAATTGTCGTCTAAAGGAAAATTTGAACGACAAAGTAATCTAATAACATAATTTGATAAATACATGCATAATAAGAGACATGTTCATTGTTTTCATAAATCATTTATGGAAACAAGAGTATAACATGTTTAAATTAAACAATCATAATCGTTGTAACGGAAAAATAGTTTTAAATTTTCAAGAATATTATAATTGAATCATGTTCCATGACTGAAAATAATTGTTTTTAAATTTATTTATTTTAAATATAATTTTGGTTTATATAATTTTGGTTTATATAATATTTACAAATTATTATTCAGTAATAAATAAACAAGTCACCGGTCTGCGTATTGTTCTCACCATTTCAATTTCAATTTTGTGTAGTCCAGTCAAAAGAGTGTCACTAATGCTTTTGCTGATTTGTCTATTGGTGGTGAAGCAAATGAATCTCTATGGTATCCTGATTTGTGAGCTGCTTCGCACATGACTCATCATCATCACAATAGTAAGTTCTCTATTATGATTCCTTACGAATTTCCATGGATCATGTTTGATTGTTGTTGGTGATGGTACCTCCGTTTCTATTAAAGATATTGCAGAATGAATATTAAGACCACTAGTCGTCCCCTCACCTTGTCATCCGTCTGTCATGTTCTCAAATTTAAACATAATTTGTTGTCTGTTAATAATTTAGGTAAAGAAAATAAAATACTGTGTATTTTGATGACTATTCTATTTGAGTAAAGAACAAGACCACATGGGAAGTATTACTTCGGGGTTCCAGTAAACATGGCGTATATCATATTCAAACTATCATAGCGATGAGACGTCAAATGCATGTATTTTCCGAAGCATTTAACATCTCTTTTGTTATCTTTTTGTTGGAAGATTGTTAGATTTAGGTAGGTATATCATAAAGATTTTAGATGACCATTTCGGTTTTCATATCTAAATCCTTTATTTTGTACCCTATTTTTAGTCTAATGGATATTTTATCCTTACGTGCATCTAGATTCCATTTTGCGAGATGTATTTGCAGATTGCTCGTAATCACTTTAGAGTATTTTAATGAAGGAAAATCACAAGAATGGTAGAAGATTGAAGGCCACGAGTCAAAACGTGTTAGTATATGGAAGAGACGAAGAAAGAAGACAAAGAATCGGATGAATTGTGACCTAGAATTTTGGGCCAAGTTTTTGGAATTATTCGATAAGAATCAGCCACAAAATGTGGTACCATTGGATTTGTCTTCTTGGGCGCTATAAAATCGACTACAAAAACTCCAAAATCATATTAGCGGTTCACTCTTAGCAACGCAAAGAAGTTGAACAAAAACTTAGGAATGCGCCCGCGCACCCAAGACACAAGTGGGAAACAGCCCTCGGCACCATAATTCGTGTCCAGCCCCTTCGTGAGCTTGGCAGCATGCCGGGGGGACTTCGTTCGCCGCCGGTTAGGCATTTCAGCCCGCGTCGGGTGCTTGCTCCGCACATCCCTGCTCATCTTTTGATTCATCGTTGACCGAACTTTTACTATAAATATCTCTTATCTTATCATCATTTCCAACCTTTCTCTTTATTGAAAATCACTACCCTCAAACTCTAGTTCTTCATTTCTCTTCATCTTTTCTCACTTTGTTTATGTATGAATCTTTTCATGAATTTAGTATGATTTGTGTTAGCTAACTTATCACTTGGGAGCAATTGATTGAAGCTTCCAAACCCATGGAGTGAGACTCTATTTTACTCTTTCAAGAGCATTTGTTGTGAAGAGTTTATTGTGCCATTAATGTTGATGTTTACTTCATTTATGTTATGGGTTGTTTGATAATATGAAATGTTTGTAATATTAAGTGCTAGAAGTGTTAGGAAAGTGTATAATTTCTTCTCAACTTTGGCTTGAAAATCCAAGAACATGGAATTAGAACTTCTTGTGGGTAAATGATGTTAATCTTGCTAGATAAGCATGTTAATGTTGTTTGTTATCATATTTGTCCTAAGGTAGCAATGAAAGATTGGATCTTGAATGTTGTTTGTTCTAGGTTTAGTCTAATAAATGCTTTCTTAGGTTAAATGGCCAGGCATTTGGTTTATTGCTTGCAGTTGTTATCAAATCTATGATTCTTTGTATGTAATGATATTGATGAAATACCTTTAGGCGTTGTTCGTCTAAAGTGCTTATCAATGAGGTTTGAAAATGGTCATTGAACGTCTTTGCAAATTAAGAACTAAGAAGAAATGAATGTTCATCTTCAAATGGAAGTGATAACATTCCCCACATACAATTAATTTGAATGAATGAGTTAATGAGTCTAGGATCTAGAAGGGGCTTGGAAGTTGTAATCAATTGCCCCAAGGCTTTGTTAATTGTGATTTTACCATCTTTTAGTAGCTTGTTTCATGATAGTATAATTATTCTGCTTTGATATTTTTGTTGTCTTTCAATTCATAACTTAGAAAACCAACCAAACATCTCCCCTCCCCAACGTTTTACATGCTTTCTTATATATATATATGTGTGCGTGTATATATATCTAGTCTAATATTTACCCTTATATGTGTAAACCCTTAGGAAAATCCCTCTTCTTCGTGGATGACCCCGACTTGCCATTATCTACTTAGTT
>JAULKM010029858.1:0-29893 GCA_032355605.1 Rubia tinctorum | reverse complement strand
TCGGTCGTGTCGGGTTCGTGTCGGGTCAATATTTCTCGGGTTATAATCAGGTTTCGGGTTGAAGTTCGGTCGTGTCGACTTAGATTCGGGTTGAAATCTCTTGGGTTAAATCGGTCGTTTCGATACGTGTCGAGTTTCGGATTCGGGTCAGAGACTGACAGCTATAATCCAAACATACTTCTTCAAGGTTCTCCAGGCTTCCCAACTCAAGAATATTCAATCGACTGAAGCCATTTTTCGGAAACATCAATTTTGTTCCCCCTGTTTGCACCTTTCAGTTTAAGGAATGACAAATGTGTCATTTCTGCAAGCATTGGCATTAGGTCATCTAGAAGATCTGTACTTGTCCAAAACAAGCGAGACGGATTTGGTGGTAGAGGAGGCAAGGCAAAGATAAATGCTCCTTGTAGCTCGAGCTCAATTAGACGATCGAGTGCAGAAATCTCAACCAGCGATAAACCCAACCAAGAAGGATTGTTTGATCTATGATGAAACCAAGAAGTATAACGCAAGTTCAGTGAGATAAGACTCGCAAGCTGAGACAATAAAATTCATAGATCATCCATCATGCAATAGATTTAGACATTAATCCTCACTTGTGCAAGCCTTTTGTTTTCTTCACAAACTGGATTCTAGAATGAAGACTGAACATAAAAAACAATAAAAAACAACAGAGGGAGTATAATAAGCTGATATTTCCGTAATCGGAAAATTGCTTCGGTGATTATCACCGGAATCAACAACCACCTCCTTGAACCTCCCCTTTCTCACCGAAATCTTCTCGATTGCCTTCACCAGCATCTCGCTCCCTCCATCTAGCTCTATATTCTACGATTCAGTTGCCGGATTCTCTAATTCCATCTAACCCTGGTGAATGAAGACGACGCCGGCGACGACGAACCCCAGAGATTAAAGGTCCTGTGCAGCGAGTCCCGACGTAAGTGACCAAGAAATTGAAGACGACGATGGCGGATAGACAAAAAATGGCAGCGACGGAGAGGATATCGATGCAGCCACCAATCAACTGAAGAAGACGATAGCGGGATGGTTGAAAAAGGCATTGGCACAGAGAATATCGACGGTGATGGCGGAGAAGTCTAGGAGATGGCTGAGAAGGCTTGGAGACGAAGGAGAAGGCGAGAAAGTAACGGCGGAGAGACGAGGCGGCGAAGTGGCGGAGAAGGTGGAAGAAGGAGATCAGTTTTTTCAGTGGTTATTTTTTATTATTCGCTGTTTGGTACTCATATTTTTGCATTTTTCATTTCCCCGAGTCCAAAATATTTCGAATTCTGTCCCCGAATTTGGTTTTCTCTTTTGTTATTTTCTCTCTAATCCTTGGTCTCATCATGAGACGGTCTCACCGGAAACAGACTCATCGGATATTGGACCACATTTCATTTATAGTGACGTGTTATCAAAATTACAGTTGATTCCCAATATACTTTATACCGTATCGTACTATGGGTTGAATCGTGCCATATTTGACGAATTTGGAGAAGGGCAAATATTTTGAATAATGATTGAATACTTCACATCTTTAAAGCTAATAAAGTTAAGCTACGTGATTAATATAGTATTTGAATTGGGAAATGTTGTTACCATGTATCTAACTTAATCCTAGAGTTTCAAAATAGATTTTTTAAGTCATAATTGATAATTACAAGTTAAAATCTAAAGGGCAATATACAAATATAACCTTATATATTTGAAAAAAATGCAGATATAATTTTGAGAAAATTTTAGTGCAAATATAACCATAACTAATTGATAAAAGTGCAAATATAACCTTCTGGTGAAAATTTTTGGCATTAACCGTGTTTTTCCAGCGTTAACTCCCTAAAATGACAAAAATGCCCTTGGACCAAAATCTGAATTTGGGTGGACAATTATACCCTTATCGGCCTCCGGACAACTGCTGGACCGCCGCCGGATTGCCGCTGGACCACCGTCGGACCGCCATCGGACCACCACCGGACCGTCGTCGGACCGCCACCGAACCGGGTAGGCTTATATCAGCAAATTATGAAAACTGATAGGGTTATATCATCACATTTCTAAAACTTATAGGGTTATATCAGCACATTCGTAAAAAGTGTAGGGTTACATCAGCACATATTATAAAAGCAAAACCCATCAACATTAAAAACTCTATGTCAAAAAACATAACTAAATAACAACCACGCATAGAACACCAAAGGTCATACAATCATAAATCTGAACTAAACTCAACAAAATAAACAAAATATCATCAAAATCCTTATATTTTATACTATATATGCCGCATTTTTCTATTCGTGTGAGGGGAAGCAAAAGAAAATCAAAGAATAAAACTCAACACCGCATTAATTTAGTGAATTAAGGGAAATTTTGGATGAAGATACCATTTTTGAAAGGTTCCCACACCTCCACTTCATTGTCCGATGCGTCAACCTCACAAAAACTCTTTCTTTTCCACTAGAATCACACTTTAGAACGTCAGCAATCGGTAGAAGAGGTTGAAATGGCGGTTGCGTATGGTTGGCGTTGATTTTTTTGCTAATATGACACTTTATTTTTATAGTATGTGCTGATATGCCTTCTTTTTTTTTTTACGAATGTGCTGATATAATGCTATAAGTTTTAGGAATGTGCTGATTTAACCCTGTCACTTTTCATAATGTGCTAATATAACCCCACCTATTATGGCGGCGGTGCAGCAGTAGTCCGGCGGTGGTCTGACGGCGGTATTTGGGTATTAATAATGCTAAGGGAAATAAAGTCATTTCCTATCTTTTTGTTTTTAAAATTTTCATCCGAAGGAACAAAAAATTCTTTTCACAAAATTCCGACTAAAATTTGTCGGAAACGGTTATATTTGCACTTTCACTCATTATCTAGAGTTATATTTGCACTTTCAATTATACCAGGGTTATGTGTGCACTTTCGTCAATTATGTAGAGTTATATCTGCACTTTGCTCAAATCTAAATTATTGTATTAGTTTAATAGTATAAGGGGTTTCCTGACAAGTGGTCATGTTTATAAGTTTATTGACAGGTCAATGATTCATTTGTAATTAACAAAATTTGATTACTTCTCGCAGGTCGGGGTATTAGGTGGTGGGGACCTGAGCGTAGTTACAAAACTCGGATCCCGATAACCAAAAATAGAAATTTATATGTTGGCCCCGTTTGTTGTGTTGAGATTAACTACAAAATACGAGCATAAAACTACATTTAGATTATAACTAGTCTTGGGGATATTTGTATCACATGATTGACTTAAACGATTTGATTTTAAAGTTCTATTCACATTAAAGATCTATAATTTTATTTAGTGTTATATCACAAGATGCAAATATGTTAATTCCTCAACAACTCCCTTGGTATGTCACACATCGGCTCTGCCCCCCTCCTTAACATCTCGCCTACTTCACATATAGTTAGAGGTCTGCTTCACACTGACCAGCTTTAACCCTCATTACCGTGGCTAACAGGCCCTCGCTTAAAGTAACAATGACTTGCGTAGGTCAACTGTTAGGAACGATAGTAGCATGGATCATAGGGGACCTCCGCCGTGAATACCCATCAATACCCCGTGATAACTTTGATGTCTATAGCTACCAGGGCCCAATGTTTAATTGCTAAAAATTAATAATTAGCTCTCATGTATTATTCATGATACCCTTGTTTAGAATTTAATAACACTCACACTAGTCCAATCAATCCGACCTAGCCCTAAGAATTATATGATGCTCCTGAACACCGGGCATGACTTATCCATTTACCATTATCACCCTATTACCACCCCGGCATCTCACAAGGTTCTTGTTACCCCCTGGTGCTCACTAGGCTACAAGAAAGTTTGATAATCCACAATCCCAAGATAAATTCAAAGCCAAGGGCTAAATCATGCATGAATTAAACTAGGTGTACATCCTAATCCAATTCAATACATAGATTATGAGAATAAGTTAAAGCACAAATGAAGCAAGATATTTACAACAATGAAAATAGAAATAAAACTAAAAGTCTCACAAATCTAAAGTCAATACATGCTTACAAATTTCCCTAAGTCATAAATTTATGCTACTTTGACTAAGCCCATGACATTTAATAGATTAGATGGAATTAGGAAGTGGTATGAATGAAGAGAGAGAGAGAGAGAGAAACTCAGATCTATTACAAGTGTATCCGCGCTCTCTACTTAGGTTTAGAAGAATTATGCCTTTTATAGTGAAGAGGGAAAAAGGACCAAAAACCCAACTCAAAACCCTAGAGAGACAGAGAGAGAAAGAGACTTCGATCTATTACAAGTATCCGCCCTCTCTACTTGTTTAGAAGAATTAGACCTTTTATAGTGAAGAGGGAAAAAGGCCGAAAAAGCCCACCTCAAAACCCCAGCTTCCAGTCGAACACGGTCCATGCTGCTTTGCACGGCCCATGTGGCACGGTCCGTGTGCATCTGCATAGACCATGTACTGGAAGGTTGTCTTCGGTGCCTCTAATTGCATGGGTCACGCTGATCTACACGGCCCATGTCTTGGAGTTGTGATTGTGCTTCACTGATTGCACGACCCATGTCCTGGAGCCTTGCTTCTTTCCTTATGATGGTATGTGATGTGCCATTATGCACGGACCGTGCCCTGGAACTTTCTTTGGGAACGAGCTGATTACACAAACCATGCTGTTTTACACGGTGCGTGATTTCCTATTTGGCTCTGGACTCTTGGTTTCCTTTTTCTGCAATCCTTCATCTTCTACTAGTTTTTGAATAATGACCTTCATTCTTCTACCAACCTTGCGATTGACCTTCTATCTACTACCATCTTTGCGGGTGGCCTTCGCTAATGAGTGATCTACACTTTAAGCACACTAAAAAAATATATTGACACTCATAAGAGAAAAATCCCTTTAAGTTCACATTTGGCTTACAAAATATAGAAGTCACATAGAAAAACCAAACATGATGGTTTTAATTTCCTATCATGGAAAACCTATTTAAACCTAACTATCCACCAACAAAAGCATTTAAAAGAGATGTTTAATGATCTAAGAAAAACATGCATTTGCTATCTCATCGTTAGGGAACGGGTTGGGTATTATGTTTCCTCCTCAACGTGTTGCTTTTCTCCAAACTCAGGAAAGCTTCCGTCATCAATACACAGAAAACCTCTCCTTCTCCAATCAATTCTTCCTCTCCCAAAACTTCCTCGCCAATTCCTTCAAAAACATTGCCGATTCCTTCTATTTCTTCTCCAAAACCCTTCCTTATTCGATGAATTATCCAATCAACCGACCGTTCTCCAATGAACATACACTCACAATAGAGACAAATGAAATTTCAAACACCTTGTGCATCGAAGCCAATTTTATTTAAGCAATAAGAATGAAGCAAATTTGATCGAAACAACTGATTTCAATTCGAAGAAGTGAAGTTTTTCCCGCATCAGATCAAATTCCTCAAATTAATAGTGTCAAAGGTATGAATTCTTCACATCCAATTGAGCTTAAGTTATTGAATTCAATATGAATAAAATTATTATTGAAACTTCTGCAGCAAAATATGTATGAATTCTACTACTATGAACATGTAAGAAACATGTGGAAAACATTAGAAAAATGAACTAAATGTTGTTGAAAATTTTCTTATAGACTATGGGCCGTTACCTTACAATATGTGTCATTTGTATCAAAACACCCTATTGTTTTAAAATCATAAATATGAATTATGAAAATTTGTCGGGAGGTAGTGTATACGTTAAGTTAATAATAAATCAATTAAGTTAAAACATGCATATGTTAGCCAACAACTAGTATTTCTTATAGTATACAGAATAATGGTAAATAATTTTGTAGTTTTTCTATTTTCATACATATTGCATTAAATAACTTAAAATATGTACTAATTACAAATTGTACTTGTTTTCAAACACAAAAGCATATTTCCCTAATATAAATCAAAGAGATGGCAGAAAAAGTCTTGTTGGCGTGAAAGGAACACATGTAAACTCACTACATACTTTGTACAAAAAAACATGCAAATTTTTCCAGTTTCAGACACAAGAGAAGATACGGGATAAAAACTACCATTGGTCATAACAAAAATCTAGTATTGAACATAAGTATATATTGAACAAAAATCTTCAATTAGAAAACTTACAACTAAAACAATATTCCTATCTAGATTAATTAACCGTATATAATACAATGAATCAATTATTAATCTTCAAAAGTGGATCATCTTCGAATTTCTCGAGTTCAATGTCATCTTTATCTGAATCCTTCCAGTGCTGGAATGTCTTCTAGAGTCTAACGTTCAGTATTTTCCGATTCCTTAAAATTTATAAGCACTTCAAGTTTAGATCAAATTCTTGTAAAAAGTCATACACATTGGATGCAAAACAATTGTAATGTATAAGAAAACATATGAAATTCCTAATTAAAAAAGAACAATAAAAAAACAAATGAAAATAAAATCCATACACGGTACAAGTAATAAATACACATAGGATACTAACACATGCAACGTATAAGTAAATAAGTGCAAATCTTAATTCAAAATGAACAATCAACAACGAATGAAAATAAAAAGTCATTCACACTACAACTAACAAGTACACACTGGATACTAACATCTGCAACATATAAGTAAACAAATGCAACTCCTAATTCAAAGCGAACAATCAGCTACAAATGAAAATAAAAAGTCATACATAGTACAACTAACAAGTACACAATGAATGCTAAAGATGCAATGACCTTGATGTGCACCTTTATGCATGTATTAACCAATGCATTTGACATGTTTGTTAATATGTTTTGTTTGGTTGATTGCTAGTTTTAGTTAGGTTTACACGACAAAGGGTTTAGATGTCCATTATTGGTTTTCTTGTCCAATCCCAAGTTTTATAGACTTAATTGAAGCTAATGGATATTTTGTATTCATGAGAACCTAGAATTTCCATTATTAGCTTACTATTAGGTTGCTCGTGAGTATTTTGATATCATTTTGTAGGAGGCCATCCGCGAGGGTGGTAGAAGATATTTGAAAGTCATTCGCAAGAATGGTAAAAGATAATTGAAGGCCATTTGCGAGGATGATAGTCGATAGAAGGCCACAAAGTTAAAAGTGTGATAGTAGATGAAATTGAGCCGGAAAAGGCAGAGTCAAAGTTCAAAAAGACAGAAAACAAAATGCGTCGTCAACAGACCGAACTAGTCGGTCGGCCGACTAGCCGACACGAAGCAGCCGACACGAGCCAATCCACCTAAAATTCCCCATTCCAGAGGAGGCTAGCATGGATCGTTCCAACCAACATGGGCTGTGTCACACTGCCTTGGCATGGATCGTGTTGCACTGTGCAGTCCATGTCTCCTAAATCACTCTAACGACTAAGTATTGATGTAGACCACACCGTTTCACACGGTCTGCATCGTTTCAAGTCCCAAATGCAAATACCAGCCCATGGGATATGAAAAATGACACGGATGGTGCCGTTCAACTGAACAAAAAGTCCTTTTGGCTGATGGGCCACGCCAAATGACACAGGGCCCATAATTAGAAGTTCAAAATGGGGCCACCAGCCAGCAGTTCGTGCCAAACCTTGCGGCCAGCATGAGCCAACATAGGTTATGCTAGATCATGTAGCTTGTGCAAGCACGAGCCAACATGGGCCATGCTATGGCATGCGGCCCGCAACAACACGAGGGTTCCAGTTGGTATGACCCATGCCATTTTCTGCTGGCCGTATCGATTGCGGATGCTAGGGTTTTAGGACTATATCGGGCTTTTTTTCAAGGCCCAATTCCCCACTACTATATATATGGACCTATTTTTATATGGATATATGTCGACTAGGGTTTAAGTTCATGCTCATTTTTAGACTTCAAGAGTAGGGTGGAGAGAGAAAATAGCTCTTCCTTCTCTCTAGAATTTTTCTTCTTCTTCTCTTTATCCAAAAACATTAAATCCAATGAAATACTTGGGTTCAATGCTTATGAAGTAGTTAATTTAATTGGGATTTGTATTTATATTCATGAATTAATGTTTGTTTTGTGAGATTCCTTAGATCTACCTATTTCCACGTGTTTGTGATTATTATTGACTTGTTCTTCATGTTCTTATCAATTGCATGATTGTCACACTAAGACTGGTACACACCGTAGTCTACTTACATGTTGGCGCAATTATTGATATCCCATGGGGAGGGAAACCTAGATATACTTGGGGGTAATGATAGTCCAAAACCATATAGGCGTGTGCATTTGGGTTGTCAAGTCAACTTTATGATCAATCATACACTAGTTTTAGTTGGAAAATTGGCCCAAAAGGTTACAGATAGAGATAGTTATAGTAGAAAACTAGGGTTAGCACTTTGCAACCCTAGAGCCATCAATAAGTTGCTTTTCTCCCTTTCCCTTTTAGGTATGGGGAGAAGTATTTATGGTGTAGTTTCTGGGATGTAATAGCACGGAGGAGATTCAGATCTCCACAGTAGGTAGGGTCGTTGTTGTACTCCGCTAATTACAGAGGCGGTGCAGTGTAAGATTACATGTGCATACTACATGATAGGTATGGGGAAGTGTTGAACATCGACCACACTACGTGTGATGAACACTAGAATAGGTTTGTAGTTCTTGTATGTGATGGAATCGAGGATCGAAACTACATTGATCATGTTACTCAAATACTCCCCTAGTGCTAATTTACATAGTTTATTATCTCGTGATTTGCATGATATTAGTTGTTAGTAAAACCCCACAAAGCATGTTTTAGCAATCCAAACTATTTCTGACTCGTGATCGGATTGACGACCCGATTGCAGCTGAGGAGGACTAAAATTTGAGGTTGTTCCCCTCCTCACTACGGAATGCGGCCTAATATTGGTTGTACTACCTTCCATTCGGTTGCATTACCTCCTGGATGGTTATGAAGGGCAGATTTCTCAAGAAATACTTTCCAGCTTCAAAGTCCGCGTGTTTAAAGAAGCAACTGTCCAATATATCCCAGTTTTCAAATAAAATCCCTCTACGAGTATTGGGAAAGATTCAAGAGGCTATTGGAAAGCTGTCCATATTTTCCATTCAAGGAAAGAGATTTGGTATGCTACTTCTTTGAGGGGTTATGTGATGATGACATGCGAATGGTGAACACCGTGTGAAACTATTTGATTGACAACAAAAGTCCTAAGGATGCAATGGCAGTCTTCAAAGAAATGGCCAATGGAACGAGGAAATTTGGCACTAGATCTTGAGTGAAGACTGTGGATGAGTCGGTTCAATCTCCCAAGCTAGAGGAGCAAGTCCAATCGATTTCTTCTATAATGAAGGAATTCATAAAAGAGAGAGTTCACCAAGTCAAGGTTTGTGGCATTTGTAGTCTCGATCATCACATTGATGCTTGTCCTCAAATGGTGGAAGACTTGGAAGAAGTAAAGGCATTGGACTTCAATGGTGGCAATAGGAAACAATAACAAGGGTTCAGAGGGAACCAAGGAGGTGAAAGGCAAGATTACTACGCAAATACCTTTAACCCTAGGTACTAGGATCACCCCAACTTCCTATGGCTCGAGGATAATCAAGTTTAAGGGTACAATCAGGGTATAAAAGCTCTACCTCAACCCTATTTAAGGGGTGAAGGGCCTTCCAACAACAACGCCTCACTCTAGAAGTCAGATCGAGAAGAAATCTTGGAGGCTATTTCCTAATTGGCTAAGAAACAATATGTTTTTTCACGACATTGAAGATCTTGGGACTAGGGATTTTTCAAGCATAAAATAACTTGAAGTCCAAGTCGGGCAACTCACCGCCTTGAGGCCAAAGAGTCTGACAAGCTTTCTTCCCAACCGGAGATCAATCCGAGAAATGTGAGCACTTTAAAGCTAAGAAGCGAGAAGGAGGTGGGTGATCCTAAGAAGGAAATCTTGCAAGAATATGACTTAGTGGTGGAAAGTAACAAGACTAACTTGGAGGAGCATTGTAGAGGAGAATCCCGTCGAGGAGCTTTCTACACCCGAAGTGAGGGTGAATCCTTCACCACCTTTCCCTATTGCACTTAGGGGAAGACCGAAGGTGGCAACCACCGATGAATACATTCGTAAGATCTTCGAGAAGGTTGAGGTTAACGTTTCACTTTTGGACTTGATTGATCATATTCCTTCTTATGCTAAATTCTTGAAAGTTGCATGCACTAAAAAGAGGAACATACCAATTTGGAAGGTAGGAAAGTTGAAAATAGGGGGAGTGGTTACTTTTAATCATGGGAACTTTCCTAAGAAATGTGATGACCCCAGTATGTTTTCAATTCTTATCTCATTAGGTAGAAAATTGGTGAGAACTGCTATGATTGATTTAGGAGTATCTATTAATATGATCCTTTCTATCCCTTATGAGATCCTAGACATAGGTGATCTTAAGGATGTAATTGTCCAATTTGATGATCACTCCCGAGCTAGCCCTCGAAGTTTAGTTAAGGACGTTATGGTTAGATTAGGAAATTTAGTGTTTCCTGTGGATTTCTATGTCCTTGACGTAGAGCACGATGATGGTGCACCCTCAATTTTATTGGGGAGACATTTTCTGAAAACTTCAAGGACTAAGATATATGTTCATTTGGGAACACTAACTTGGAGATGACATTGATAAGGTGGGATTTTATATTTATAAATATAAGCATGATTCATCTATTCCCCCTCTTATGTGTTAAGACATAACTTTGTGTGATGAACTTACTCAATGTGAAAACTCTCGCATGGTTGATAATGATGATTGCCTTGATGAAGCTCTTGATGATAATGAAGATGATAGCCTAGATGATGAGATTATTGATGAATGTGTGGGTGATGAAAGAAATCCTACCTTGCGCTTCTATTGTGATGATCATGTCGATGAGACTTATGTTTTGCATGATGTTAGTAATGACTTGTCTTTCTTGGATTTTTTTGTGCTCACTAATATGCAACAGTTAGTGGAGAGTGGCGAGGACAAAAAACATCCTCGATCACCTTCTAAACCCAAATAAATAGCTAAGGACTCGACATTGGCTAGGTATGGATACTCACTCTCTATGGCGAGCAAAACGCTTAAAGGTAAGGATGGCACTTTGTGGAGACCTCTCCACAATGATGTCATCGTGGGTGGAGTTGCCAATGGAAACTCTGGAGACCCATCGGTAGGTTCATTTTGATTAAAATGCATGAAGAAATAAGTCGTGAGGATGATAATAAAAATACGGTTCTCTTTCTTGCTTTGTTTTTTATATCTTTTCGTAGATAGATTTTGTGCTATTTTGTGTGTGTGACAAAAGATCTTTGGATGAAACTCTTGTTTATTGATAAATTTTGAGTTTGAATCTCATGTTTTATGATTGAAAGGAAATAGGACTTGTTGGGTGATAAAGTTCTTCAGTAAAAGGGAGGAATTAGTGAAAAATGGTCATGTTCACTGGCAGCTTGGTGCCAGACCCCTTCAGCACGAGGCATACCTAGTGTCAGGAACCCTCATCATGAGGGTAGCCTCATTTTAGGCACCCTCAACATGAGTAATGCCACGTGTCAGGCCTCGTGTAGCTACTTTAATTGAGTAAAAATGCAGATTTTTGAAAAATTGAGATTTCAAACCAAAACAGCATTTTGGCCCGTTAATTCAGCAAATCTTTTATTCCCTAGGATTGTTGATGTAAATATTACTATACTAAATATCAACACCTCCCTTATGCATTAATTAAATGGTACTTTTGTCCCCTATATTTTCTAATTTCAAAAAATGCCATCCTTATCTCATTGTACCTCCCCCTTGAATCACCTTGTTTTAGAGGAGAATAATTGCTGAAAATAAGAATTCATATTACATTTCCCTACCAATAGGAATCATTTAGCTCATTCAAGTCCCTAAAAAACACTCACTCTCACTTCATCTTGGTGAAAATAAAAAAAATTGGAGCTTTTTCTCTAAAAAATTAGCATTTTTGCTTCTTGTGCGAAATTTTCAACTCTAAGCTTCAAATTCCGGGTAATACTTTGAGATTTATGCTCACTTACTTTATTTATCATGATAATGTTGTGATTAAGGGATTTAATCTAAAAAAATATTTATGTGTTTTTTTGGAAATGCTTGTGTTCTATGAATGATCTTGTTTTTAACTAAGTGTGGGGGAAGTACATGTTCTTATACTTTGATGATATGATCTTCATTGTTTTTGGTGGTTTAATAGGAATGCTTCTTTATTGTATGATCTTCTTGATATGATGCTATGATTTTCCATGAGTTTGTTGTTTAGGAAGAATGAATCTTCATTAAATATCCTTTATGTTGAGATAGAATGATTTTGAATGTGTTGGCTATTTGGAAAGAGTGTTCTTCTTGGATGATACTTGATGAATGCCTTGGTATATTATTGCATTATCACCTTTTTTCTTGTTGTGATAGAATAGTTCCAAAGAGAAGTAGGTCGGAAAATGGAATAACTTCCCGGGGTGACAAAGTGAAGAAGCTGGCCAAGATTGAGAGATGAGAGCCGACAACTTCCCTTCCTTTAACCCCGCCTTTTATGTTGAAGATTTCATGGGTTTGACCACCATTTCTGGGAGTACGACCCAAGATGGAAATGCTTGAATAGCCCAAAGAGGACCATATTAGAGACGAAGTTTACATGAAGGAGACCTTGAGAGCTTCAGGCCTACTCGAGACTGTCACTTATTTGCTGAGCCGAATAGGTTTTCACTAAGCATGTTTTGTAGGATTCTTTCAGGCATAGAGAGGAAGCATTTAAGTAAGAATACCAAATTTTCCATCTTAAGTTTTGGTTTGTCCTGCGGCTATTGCCCATGGAGGTATTCTATAACAAAAAGATCTCATAGTGCCCCAGTTCGGACGTCTAAGTCCTTTGGGTGATGACGCGATATGGGAATTTCTACCCCGATATGGTGGGGGCCTTTGTGGAAGAATGCTTGGCCATAAGAAATAAGAAGAGCGGAAAGATAATAATGGGAGGCATGGTTGGACTCTTAGCCCGACACTTGGGGCATCCGGTTCCTTCCCAATTTACATTGGCGAACTTAGGTCATTTAGGGTCACTGTATGCTATGGATATACTGGCAAGGGCTTCGATGGTTGCTACCATAACCTCAGAGAATCAATTTGTGTGGTTGTACAGTGGCTCCATAATCTGCAGTTTCATGATCCTTCCACAATCGGAGTGCACCGCTATCAACCAAGACACTCTATTGGAGGACTTGCTCCTAGCACCCGATCCACGGTTTGAGAAGGACTTTTACAGAGTCTTATAGAGCCCGGACATAGATATTAAGGATAAGAATGGTGAGTCTCCATCAAGGCACCACTTAGCCGCACTCACCTACCCGCGGACTTCCTCGACCAATTGAGCATTTTTGGGGAACAATTTGTGAGTTCTACCAAAATGGTGCAAAAGGTTGGTCATGAGGTAGGAGGTATGAGTTTATAATTAGGGGAATTTGGGACTAGGTTAGGCTCTATGGAGGACACATGTGATTTTGGGGATCTAGATTGGACTCCATCGAGCAAGAATTGAAGGAGGAGTTTGCTATTGTGGATGAGAGGGCGGATGTCCAAGAGGAGGCTATCGAGAAATTGATCAAGAGATTCCATATCTCAAGGCTTGATGGTTTTTGGGACATTTTTCACATTGAGAGGCAGGAAATGAGGCATGAAGAAAAAAAGGAGGAGGCGAGAGACAAGACGTTTGAGGGAGGACCCTTCGGGGTCACATGAGTGAGTTCCACTACATTTCTCTTCCTCACTTATGATTTCTATCATTTCATTGCATTAGGGACAATGGAAACCTCAAGTATGGGGGAGGGAGTAGTGAAACACTTAGGTGTTTTTCATCTCGGGATTCTTTTGTGTTTTCAATGTCTTTTTGTTTGGGGATGTTTTGGATATACTTTGGTGGTGTGTTTTGATCTTAAGGGTGTTACCTTTTCATAGTATGTTCTTGTGGGGGGTGTTCTGTGAAGAACATTTTGGTGATGTAATTTTTTTTGTTTTCATGATATTTATGTAGTATGAAGCCCAACTTTGGGGCATTTTGTTCTATACAAATTATTTTGATTTTTTAAAAAAACAATTATATATATACCCCGCTAAGTTGGAAACCCGAAAGGGAAACTTAGGAAAAAATGGGAAGAAAGCTCGTATAGGTAAAAAAAACCTAGAAAAAAAAGAGGCTAGGCCTGGCTAGGTTGGAAAACCTAGGCTACAATGAGAGGCCATGTGGAAAAAGGTGAGAAGTGAGCTCAATATGTGTGAATGCTAGGATGAAAACCCAAAAGGGCTCCTAGGAAAAATGAGAGAAATTGAGAGAAATCGGAAACAAAAAATTTGAACATCTTTTGGCCATCCTTGGTGGTTTCTTCGGTAACATATTTTGGATTTTATTTGATGGCTTCTTTGGCGGAGTAAGCTAATTTAACACTTATCACTTTATTCTACTTTTTTCTTGGATGGATTTTTGGTGGATAGGTTACTTTAGCATCTTCGGGAAGAGTGAGAGTTGTGAGATTCTTACAATATTTGGGGGGAACTAGGGTAGATTATAAATAAGTTGAATGTATTGGTCAAATTATCTTTGCATGCTACATTCCTCTTGGATCTTTTCACATTTTTCTTTACTTGAGGACGAGTAAGGGTTTAAGTGTTGGGGGATTGATGTGCACATTTATGAATGCGTTAACCAATGCATTTGACATGTATGTTAATATGTTTTATTTGGTTAATTTCTAGTTTTAGTTAGGTTTATAAAACAAAGGTTTTAGATGACCATTATTTGTTTTCTTGTCCAAATACCGACTTTTGTAGACTTAATTGAAGCTAATTGACACTTAGTAATCATGAGCACCTAGATTTTCCTTTGTGAACTTACTATTATATTGCTCGTGAGTATTTTGATATCATTTTGTAGAAGGCCATTCGTGAGCATGGACTGTGTTGCACCGTGCGGCCTGTGTCTCCCAAATTACTCCAACGGCTAAGTATGGATGCAGACCATGCCGTTTCACACGGTCCACGTTGTTTCAAGTCCCAAATGCAAAGACCAACCCAGCGGTGTGTGAAAAATGACACGGCCCACTCCGTTCAACTGAGCAAAAAGTCTTTCAAGCAGACGGACCGCACCAAATGACACATGACGCTCAATCAGAAGTTCAAAATGGGGCACCAGTTGGCAGCCCAAATGGTGTAGACATAGCCCACTAATTAAAGGTTGTTGAAGTCCAGGCCCAGCCCAATCTCAAGTTATGAACAATTAAAATCATTCAACCCAAGATTTAAGTCAGCCATGAACCAATAGAAACGGAGTGAGATGATCGTGGTCCTAGCTGAAAACTGAGAGAAAGGGAATTAGGATAAGCACATAAACACAAACCGAGAATATAGGGGCCATGCTGAGACCCATGATTTTAACCCCGGATAACATGGAACCCTGATCACATTAGCCTATAAATACAAGAAAAATAAGACTACAGGAGGTAAGTACAACTACATTGACCAATTACAATTCTCTGAAGAAGAAGGCTAACTTGATCGTCAGAGTATTTACCCCAGAATCATTTTCGGGATCTGTTTTGCAGGAGGAGAAATTTCCGGTGGATATCGAGTGTTATACTTTGTTGGATTGTCACATCATTGGTGCCATCTGTAGGGGCTCAATTTTTTTCGGTATGAAAATCCTTCAAGTAAACAATGGTGTTCACCAGAAGCGAGAAAAACCTTAATCACCAGGCACAGGAACAAACAGTTGGGCGCAACAGAAACATGCATCCTAGTCAAGATCAAGAATTCATACATGGTAAGGAAAAGGAGCGTAGTAAGAAAGACAGACAATGATGAGGAGGAAGCAGAATCCCCCAACACAAACCAAGAGAAAGAAGTACGAGTGTTCACAACATTCCTAGAAGCGAACAGAGGAAGCCTGTACAACTAGTTTTTAACAACTCTGAAGCAAAACCTGCGAAGATGAGTAGAAAACAAAGTCAAATTTAAGAGAGTCTCAAGTATGGGGATGAGCTAAGAGAGATCGTAGAAGATGACGATGCTGACAGATCGCCACTAGCATTGCATCTTCATGATTTCAAGATGCTAAAGGACTTTGAATTACCTTTGCATATTAAAAATTATGAAGCCACAGATCCAAAGGAATTCTTTCATTCCTAAATTAATAGCATGAGATTCCAAGACGCAAACATAGAGTTGGATGAACTCGAAGAAAGGAGGCAAAAATAAACAATAATGGAGGCGAAGTACAAAGAGAGAATGGCTAGGGCATACAATGAAAATGTCAAGTTGACGCAATTTTGAGTTGGTGATTTTGTGCTAAGGAAAAACGATGCAAGCTTGGTAGAAGAAAGAGGATAGCAAGTCCAAAGTGGGAAGGCCCGTACAAGAGAATGAAGGCGCACTGATCGAATTGCTATGAATCGGAAAGACATGATGGTAGCAGTATCCCCAATACTTGGTGTAGGAAAATACAAGATTGTATAGTAACCATGAAATGATCATTGGTGATGTTCGCGTTCTTGTTTTGAAGGAAATATTATTCCAGCAGTACATAATGAATATCAAAATGTTTCTTTGGAGGAAACATACTTTTTATGTCCTTTACTTATAGTTTTTTTAGCTATAATGCATCTCAAACAATTAATTCTAATTAATTGCGAAGCAATAACTTATAACTTTTCGAATTTGCAAGCTTTAGATCTTGCAATGTAACAATCTTACTTTCACAAGCTATAGATCTTGCGCAAAGGCAGATATGCCTACAAAAATAGCGAAAAAAGCAAGCAATGGATCTTGCTGTTCGCACAACATAATTTTTCGAGTTCCCAAGTTATACATCTTGGAACTCCGCAAATTAAAATAAGTAAGTTAGATCTTGCAAAAAGGCATATATGCCCAGAAATACGGCATGTGTAAGTAATAGATCTTGCAAGCTCGCATAATAAACCTTAGGAAATAAGCAAGCAGGAATAAGAAGCAACAAGAACTAACTATAAACCATACAACTTCCAATGGTGGAATTTAAAATCTAATACACAATAGAAGCATAAATCAAATGAGCAAGGGGAATTTCAAAAAGCACAACACTGGGTAGATAACGAAAAATAAAATTATGTGATAGTCTTAAATATTGCTTCGATCATTCTGAAGAGCAAAATGATACATCAAAAATAAAAACAAAGAAACAAAATATATCAGTGTCTAGATGCACGAGATGACCCAAAAGACAAAGAACCGCTATGGCGACGAGGTGACTCAGCTTTACTATGAGACTGCTCAGTCTCGCGACGAGATCACTCAGTCTCACGCTTATGTTCTATCATATTGTCATACCGTCATTTCATGTAAAAATAGGTGGGATGCCGCATCACACCTCTTCGTTCTAAGTGATTAAGATGTTTGGCATAATATGCCCTGAAATCAGTTATCGGGCCATATTCTTCATGATCAAGCTGCATGCTCATAACGTCAACAGTATCCTGATAATCCTGATTCATAGTCATCAAAATTTTCACTTTGTCTTCTAATTGAAAAATGTGAGACCTAACAGCTTCAGAAAAATTAATCCTTTGCCCGAAAATGATTATGGATAGGTCGCTACGACTTGTAGAATGACCATATTGATGATGGAAGGGCTTGAAGCTTATCCTTGTATTCAATACATACTTTTTCAAGTTGATGAACACAAGAGTTGAGACAATTGTACTCAGCATGAAGCTCTTCATTCTCACTTCGAAGTTGAGTGTTTATGGAAAATTTTATCGTCAAACCTACATTGCCATTCAGTTGAAGAAGGAGCAAAATGGTCACAATCATTCTGTTTTTTCTTCAAAAGCTCCAACAAGACGTCAATACATGAACATTGTTTATTGGTGATCATAGTCTTTTTATGAGGCTCGTTGGCCTTGCTCGAAGCAAAATTCTTAGCCTCCTCCTATTGGCAAAGCATATTAACCATGCTCAATTGTTGGTGTTGAATAAGGTTATTTTATTCAGCAAAAAACTCTTTCAGCTCGCGGATAGAATCTTGAGTATCCTTTATAGTTTTCGTCCATCCAACTTCAAGGTTCAAGAAAATACCCTTACATACCGCTCATTCATAAACGAGAGGAGGAAGAGAGAGTGAATGCATATATACACCAACAGATTCAAGATCGACTAGGCTATGAACTATATCTCTGTCCAAAGATTCTATGTTATAGCCCTTAAGTACGAATTGGCTACAAGGACATATCGAAGAAGGAGTTGAAGGCGATGATGATGAGGGAAGTTGCCATCCAAGATAAAAAGGAATGGATTCCATAGAAGATAAGCGATCATCACAAATAAGCTTAGCATACTCCCTAGTTAGAGACTGAATAGCTTCGCCAAGCTTAATAGGACAAAAGGAATAAGAAAGCATAACCCCAGGATGAACATAAATATGGATATTACTTCCCAAACACTCAAAGTGTTTCAAAAATTTACGGTCAACCAAAATATCAAAGCCTTGCATAAAAATAAATATAATGAGAACTTTAAAAATATAAATGAGATCCAAAATTTAACACCATAATAATACGAAAAAGTACACACATCTGTTACTGTATGATCATGAATTACAAATAAAAACTTCATAAGTAAATGGTACTAAGATCCATTAACATTATAGAGGGGAGCAGATGAATGCTAGATGATGGCAGCAGAGTTTTCCATGTTCACTTCCTGGATAGAGACCTCCTTGTCCACATTAGTCTCAGTGCCGTCATTATTCGCGTTAGCTTCAGTATTGGCCTCAATGCTCTCATTGACATGGGAGTTGGAAGGGAGCTCAGCGGTGCGAAGACCAAAGGGAAGATCCTCAAAATAATTAGCAGCATAATTCTTCAGGTCAACCATAGAAAGTAAACTAGTGAGATTGATGATATGGTATAACAGGGCATAAGGGTGACCTCCATCAGTAATAATGCTAATGCACCCTTCATTAATTTTAGCATTTTCTTCATCCAACAAGTTATGGGAAGTAGACAATTTGGGTATCTTCTGAATCTTGGCTGTGGGGTTCAATTCTCACAGCTCGACTAGAGCCTCGCAGTACCCAATATTGCGAGTAGAAGTGGGAACCTCCTCAAAAAGATCATAGAATAATTTCATCTTCACTAGTCGATAAATGAGAACCTGAGGATACCTAGGTGAAGCAGGACCATTAGTCCTCATGTCCCTTAATTAAGAACAAAGCTTCTCAGCCTTCTTCTCAATGGCCAAAACTTGCTCCTCAGCAAAGCGTACATGCTCTTCAGTATCTTGAAGAGAGAGGGTCAAATCATTACACTTTTCTTCGCTGCCTTCCCATTTTTCCAAGAGCAAACTGTCTCCCTTGGTGAACTCAGCAACCCGCCCACTGACAAGTTGGAGACACTCACCAACCTTGTTTTCAAAAATAAACAAAAACATAACGGTTAAACATCGTAGTAAAGAAACACCAATTTAAATAACAACATAACTCTTAAAGAACATACCACACTCATTGTCTGGTGATGTGATAGTTTGACAAGGTGGTAGGAATGGTACCATTTACCATCAAATCTTAGCTTCGGGGTAAAAGTTTCGGGTGAGAGTGGGCAATGCTCCCCCTTTTCTGGGGAGGCTCTGAAGTGTTCAAGTATCCATCAGTTCGATCATTTCTTCTTCATGTTGGAGGTTTTATTGGTGTTGCGAGCAACGATCTCCTTACCTTCTTTAACCATAACCTCAAAGGTAATGGGCTTCGGGTTAGCTTCAACAACATTTTCAGGGGAGATAATAGCTGTAGTGTTGTCATTTTTTCAGTGGTCGTAGCTTCATGTTCCTCAAATTTGTCATTAGAAATAAATTTTCTTTCAATAGGTCACTTGGACAAATCCATATCTACAGTTCAGCATACGAAGCAAGTCAGACGAACTCACAAGCATGGGCAATAACAATGATAAGAAATAAATAAAGTGGAACAAGAAGAAATGACACAAACAAACACCTTCACGTAGGGAGTCATCATGGTGAAGAAACATTTAATGATTGCTGAGTTTCAATATGACCTCAGACTCAGCATTAAGTCAAACACTGGTGTTAAGAAGTTTAGACTATGGAACATTATAGTTCCAAATTTGAAAAACTTGCTCATTTTCACTTACAGGGTTTTAGAAAGAAATAGTTTTATGGCATACACCACAATTATTGGGAAATCCACTGAGGATCTTGATAGTTGGAATGACAGGATAGAGGGTGAATTCATCAGAGGAGTTTTTTACATTGCGAAGCTGATATAGATTGCAAAGTAAATTAATTGAAAAAGAGACTTCAGCCGCCTCACACACATGAGGGAAGGAAACAATAATTGAAATAGCTTTGGGTTAGAGTTGGGACAATGAAACCTAATAATGTGAGAGTAACTCTAGCACGTGCTCGTCCAAAGAAAATATAAGTTCAAACTTCAAATAATCTAGGTAGCAAGAGATAAATCCAGGAGGAGGTGTTCGAACACTCTCAGAAGGTTCAGAAGCCCTAATCTCGTACGAAGACTAAAAAGGATAACTATGGGCTAAGATCTCTATGTAGTACGAGTAGCAACTCATCATAATCATCAATCATAGGAGGTACATCAATATGATCAATTCAAAACAAACACTTGTGCCATTACAAGCAAGAGAAGAAGGAGAAGATGCATGATTAGAATTGTTAATATCAAACCCAACCTTATCAATTTCATTCTCTAGGGTTAGTGCTCCGAGGTGGACATCTATTTTGGTCTTTGAAGTTTTAAGAAATGGTCTCCCAAACAATATTGGGGATGCACCTCCTTCGTGTGATATGTCAAACACATAGAAATCCACCAAAAACACTAACTTATCCACTATAACCATCACATCCTTCACTACTTCCCTAAGACTAGCTTGGGAATGATCGGCAAATTAGATAATCACTCTAGTTTCTCTAAGTTCTCTGAGGTTGAGATTATTGTAAAGGATATAGGGTATGACATTAATTTAAGTTCTCAAGTCAATCATAGCATCACTCACTTCTTTACCGCTTGGTGTAAACCTAGACCATAAACTAGAAACTTTTGGCCTTCAGGCCCATCATAAGGATCAACCACAAACTGATAAACTAGGAGTTATGTCCAAGAACACTCAACCAGGAACCGAGAAAGGCGGAAGTCACGTTCAAGACTTGGCCACAAATCAAGTTTATAGCAACCACAATGCAACCCACGATCTAAAACCCTAGTAATGTAAAGCTATGACTATAACCCATGATAAATACTAGGAGAGAAACACTGGCATAGGTAAGTGACTGAGCTGAGAAATACCAATTCTCTTATGGAAGAATCTGACTTAATCGTTGGAGCTTTTTCCCCGAAATCACTTTCGGAACCTTTCTTGTAGGTTCATGCTGAGTACACGATGAATGTCAACCATTTTTCTTAGCCAGGAATATGACATAATTGGCATCTTCTGTGGTGAATAAAAAATTCTCTTTTTTGAAGTTCCTTATTCCCTTCAGGATAAACATGTTTTTCACCAGAAGCGAGTGAAACTAGAATCATACACAGGAATGAACAACTGGGCGTAGTAAGAATGTGCATCCCAGTCAAGACCAATAATATGTTCCTAGTAAAGAATGGGAGCACGACAAAGAAGATGAAGATGCTGATGAAGAAGAAGCTGAATCTTCTAATGCATTCAAGAAAAGGAGAGGAGAGTTTTTGCAGTTTTCTTAGAGGCGAATAGGGAACATTCGTTTAACTAGTTCCTAGCAATAATCAAGCCAAAATCCTCAAAAATAATCCAAAAATAAAGTCAAAGGAATGAGAGCCTTAATTACGAATAAAAATTAAGGAATATAGTGGCAAATGATGATACAGACCGGTAATCGTTAGCACCATGTCTTCGCAATTTCAAAATGCCAAACGATTTCAGGCTACCGTTGCATGTGAAAATCTACGATGGGACAACATACCTCAAGGAATTCTTACATTCCTATCACAACAGTTTGCAATTTTGCAATGCAGAGATTGAGTTAGTCTGCAAAGCTTTCCCTATTTTCTTATCTAGGACAACAATTACATGGTACGATGACTTACCAAGTGGAAGTATTCGCTCCTGGGCACAATTATCAGACTTTTTTTAGGACGGTTCTATCATAAGTAGAGGTTTACCACATCGTTAGAGAACTTAAACAACATAGTTCAACGAAATGATGAAAGCTCATAGATTACCACAGTAGGTTCGTTATCAAAAGTTTGCAAGTTCACGATTTGTTGCTCTAATCGTCATTAGGAGCATTTACGGGTGGCATGCGATCGGAATAATTTAACAAGGAAATCACAAAAAACATGTGTGAAAACCCAAGAGAATTGCAGAAAATGATTGAAAAGTATGTACGGATTGAAGAAGCAAACAACCGTAAGATATAGTGTGAGCGAGGTGAAAAAAGAATAATGGTAGATCCACAGAATGTTTTGTCAAAAAGGGAAAAGGGAATATCCCTTTCAAAGGAAAATAACCGGGGGCGTAAATGACATCATTTCCAGAAACTTCTTTGACAAAGTTACGAAAGGAGATTTGGCAGGCAAAAAGGGAGTTGTTTCGCGAACCTATACCAATGATAGAACCACAGACAAGAAGTATAGGGTATACTATAGTACCTTCCACAAGGACCATGGACATGACATCGAATACTACAGATACTTGAGAAGGAAAATTGAAGTGGATTATGAAGAGGACCTGGCAAACAATGCCCCAAAAAGTAATCCTATCAATCCATAGATCAACCAAATCTATGTCTAACAACTCCACCACAAGGCCTACTGATAAAAGACTTTGTTCTAATGAGACAATAACATTTAGCAAAGAGGATGCGGTTCACAACGCTTTGCCTTATAATGACCCGGTGGTCATTATCGCTATGATTGGAAATGCTACAGTTTATAGGGTATTTGTGGATGACAGGAGCACAGTCAAAATCGTAATCGTCGATTGGTTGAATAAATTAGGATTCAAACAAACTAATTTGAACAAGTCTACATCCTCTCTTGTAGGCTTTACATGACGACCTTTGGATAACATACAACTGTCTGTTACCAATGGTGAGAATGAAAAAATTGCACCATCATGTGTGACTTTGTTGTTATGGATACACAAAGTCCATTTAACGCCATCATTGGTAGGCTCTGGATGAATACATCGAAAGCAATATGGTCCTCATATCACTTAGTGATGAAGTTCTCAACTCCAGCAGGAATCGCAACAATAAGAGGATATTAGTAAAAAACTTAGCCAATGCATGATTATCGTAATGAAAGTAGGAAATTGTTTTGAACAAAAACAATGGTTAGCACCATCTCGGAGAAGAAACTGAAGTTTTCATTTTGGATATCGAAGACACTTCAATGTGAGTCAAGATAGGAAAATATCTTACAACCGAGGTGAAAGAAAAAGTGATGGAAATTCTGCGAAGTCACAAATATACATTTGCATGAACAATGTAGAACATGGGAGGATTAAATCCAGAAATTTCTACCCACTCTCTAAATATCAATGATTTGATCAAACGAGTTAAGCAAGAGCAACGAAGTTTTTCTAGAGATAGACAGAAAGCAATTGAAGAGGAAGTTAGAGCATTCATTCATGTTGGTATTGTGAAGGAAGTGAGTTATCCTAAGTGGTTAGCAACCCCAATGATGGTAAAAAAGGCGGACGCAGGATGTGTATAGACTTGACAGATTTAAAAAAGGCATGCCCAAAATATTTCCATCCTTTACCAAAAATTGACAAGTTGGTGGAAGCGATATCAGGATACAAAGTCTTAGAATTCTTGGATGCATACAAAGGATACCACCAAATACTGATGCACCCAGAAAAAGCAGAAAAGACAGCTTTCATAACAAGATTTGGAGTGTTTTTCTATGTGAAGATACCATTCGACCTAAAGAATACTAGCGCAACATATTAGCGATTTGTCGGCACTACATTTCGTAATCAAATAGGACAAAATTTTGAAGCATATGTTGAGGACATGGTGATTAAAAGCAAAAGGGTACGTCAGTTCGCACAACACTTAAAGGAGACATTGGATACGCTAAGTACGATTGGTATGAAATTCAACCCTAAGAAATGCATAATTGGAGTGGGCGCATGAAAATTTTAGGGTATAAAGTATCGTCCAAAGGAATTGAAGCTAACCCTGAGAAGATACAAGCAATAGTCAATCTCCCTCAACCACGAACAGCCAAAGAAGTGCAGGTGTTGATGGGATCAGAAGCATCATTTAGCAGATTCATATCCAACGCTGCGAAAAAACACTTCCCATTGTTTGACATCCTCAAAATGGCCAAGCAGTTCACATGGAATGAAGATATCCATAAAGCGTAGGAATCGTTGGAAGAACAGCTTAAAGAGTGACCAACATTAAAGTCACCAATACATGGAGAGACTCTATACCTGTACTTGGAAATTTTAGCAAAAGCGGTGAGTTCGGTCTTGGTGAGCCAAGAAGGGCAAAAACAAATGTCAGTATACTACATCGGTAGGATACGGTAAAGTGCAGAAATATCTTACTTACCAATTGAAAGATTAACTCTCGCATTAGTCTACTCAGCAAGAAGACTACGAAGTTATTTTCAAAGTCATAGCATAGTTGTGTATAATAACTACCCAATCAAGAATATTCTAAGCAAGCCAAAATCGTTCGGCAGAATGACTAAGTGGGTTATTGAATTGGGATAGTACGAGATCCAATTTTAGTCGCGAACTGTAATAAAGGCGCAAGCTTTAGAAGATTTCATTGCAAACATTACAAGCAGTGTAGCACAAGAGGCAAGTACATCAGAAAACCTTGGAATAATTTAAGGGAAATCAAAGTGAGAAGACGTTACATGGAAACTGTTCGTTGATGGGGCATCCAACAAAGAAGACTACGATGCAGGATTGCCATTGGCAAATCCAGATGAGGGAGAACACAGATACTCGCTTCATTTCGATTTCTCACTCACCAATAATAAAGCTGAATACAAAACACTAATACGTGGGTTGGATATCTTAAACAGGATGAAGGTCAAGAGCGTTAAGTGCTTTAGCGATTCATAGATAGTAGGCCAGCAAGTGCATGGAGATTATGAGATGCGAGAGGAGAAGTTGATAAAGTATTTAAGAAGATTTCGCCAGATTATAGGACAACTTGATTACTTTGACATTCAACACGTACCAAGAAGCAAAAATACCAAGGCAGATGCCTTAAGTAAATTGGCAACAACTGGCTTTGATTCTTTGCTAGGGCAGAAAGATGTGAATGTGGAAGTCATATCGGCCAGAAATACAGTTACAATAAATGCGTTAACGGTCTAGATAGAAGAAACGAACTGGATGACATTGCCAAAAGATAAGATACAGGCTAGAAAGTTGGAATTACGATCTCAGAACTATGTTTATAAGGGGGAATCTTATACAAAAAAAGGTTTCCTATCCCCATGGATAAAGTGTGTGGAACCAGCCCAAGTAAGTGAAACCATATAGAAGTTCAAGAGGGATTATGCGAGACGCATCAAGGATCCGGAACAAACGTGAAGAAGATAATTCGAACAGGATACTATTGGCTAACCATGTTTAACGATACACACAACTTCGTTCTAAAGTGAAAAAACTGCCAAATTAATGCGTCGGTATCGCATAAGCCACATGCCACTTTAACAGGGATATATGGAGCCTAGCCATTTGAAAAATAGGCAATCGAATTGGTTGGACCTTTCCCCAAAGAAGATGGTAATGCGTTCTAATCGTAGCAATTGACTACTTCACAAAGTGGGTAGAAGCAAAGACACTTGTAAGAGTCACGACAGAAGTAACAAGAACTTTTGTTTGGCAGAACGTAATTTTTCATTTTCGTGTGCCCCAAATTATCGTCAAAGATAATGTATGTTGTTCACAAAAGGGACCTTTACTAAATGGTGCTCGAAGATAGGAATTGTATAGAAATTCACATATGTAGCTCATTCCCAGGCTAATGTCCAAGTGGAGGTAACTAACAGAATGATAGTCCAAGGAATCCAAAAAATATTGTAGGGGAAGTGAACAGGCTGGGCTGATGAGATACCTAACACACTATGGTCATATAGAACAACAGTGCAAAATCAGCAGGAGAAACACCGTACAACCTAGTTTATGGCCATGAGGCAGTAATACTTATTGAAATCGAGAACTCTTGCCTTAGAGTGGAAAAATACAATGAAGGCAGTAATCATGAAAAGATGAAATTGGATTTGGATGAACATGAGCAGAAAAGGCAACGTGTATCGATCGCAGAGGAAAAGTACAATACGAAGATGTCCCGAGCATATAATGAGAAAGTCAAGAATGAATAATTTTGAATTGGCGATCTTGTATTGCAGAAGAATGGGGCAAGTCTGGCAGAAAAAAAAGGAAAACTATGCTCAAAATGGGAAGGCCCAAACAAGGTAACGAAAGTACACCGATCCAATTGCTAGGAGCTAGAAAGATTGGATGGCAGTAGTCCCGAACACTTGGCATGTGATCAAGGTAAGGAAGTTCTATTGTCAGATCCTTAGTGGGCGAAAGGAAAAACTCAGTTGTATAGGAGCCGTGGTATGATCATTGGCGGCCTTTCGTTGTTGACATCATTATTTGGCTTTCAGTGCATTATCATCGTGACCGAACATAATCAATATCAAAAAATGTCTTTCGAGGCAAATATTTCATAGTATTTTTCAATTACACTTCATGCGAAATCCATAGTAATTCCGGCACAAGTAGTAAACCATGACACAACGCAAAAAGAACCAAATATCATATATCACAATCGCAAACAAGTAAATTTGCATAATTGCAACACAACAAATTTAGTAAAGCGACAAAAGCAAGCAATAGATCTTGCAGCTTTGCAACCTCAATTCTGCAAGCTATCGATCTATAAAAAAGGAAAATATTCCTACAAAAACATCGACGAAAGCAATCAATAGATCTGTGGCTTTGCACAATACAATTTTGCAAGCTATAGATCTTACAAAAAGGCAAATATGCCTATAAATACATCGGCAAAAGCAAGCAATAGATCTTGTAGCTTTGACAATACAAGCTTACGTTGTCAATTTAACAAGCTATAGATATTGCAAAAAATCTCAACTGCTTATAAAATGAAGTGGAAAAAGTAAGCGATAGATCGTGCAACTTCGCACAATATAGGTTTACAACCTCAATTTCACGAGCTATAGATCTTGCAAATAGAAATACAAAGATGCAAATGCAAACACATTGAAAATATAAAATATGACATTTTATTTTAGTAAGTAGGAAACACATCGAATCCGAAAACCTAAAACAAAATAGAAACTCAAGGATTGTACTTGAGACATTTTAAAAAGCAAATATTACATCGTAGAAAGGAGAATTATCTACACCTTGATGAGCAAGATAGGCCAGCAGAGGAAGAACCACCACAACGTCATGATTACTCAGCATGATACTACTCGGATGCAATATGATCATAGCACCATTTTATATGCAAGGAAGCAGGATGGTGTGTTCGACCGATTTGTTCCATACAATCAAGATACTTAGCATAGTATGCTTAAAATAAGTTATAGGACTGAATTCTTCCCGATCAAGTTACATACTTATGAGGTTAATGATTTCTTGATAGCTTTTGTTCATAGCTTCCAGGTTACGTATCTTCTGCTGTAGTTGGTGAATATGTGACCAAGTAAACTCAGATAAATTAATTCTCTGCCGGTCGATATTCATAGTTAGATCCCCACGGATAGTGGAACTACGAGGCGATTAGGAAAAGGTCTAGAGTTTATCTTTGTACTCAACGTAATTTTTTTCAAGCTGGTGAACACACGAATCAAGACGATCACACTGAGCACGAAGGTGATCATTCTCACTGCGCAAGGGGGTATTCATAGCGAACTGTTCATAAAACCTTCCCGCCACCCTTCAAAACACGTAGAAAGGTGATTGCATTCATCCTATTTATTTTTCAAACGATCCATTAATTGGCCATGTCGAGAACACTATTTATCTATAATTCCGGTCTTCTGATGAGCCTCACGTGCTTTACTTGCGGAGAAATTCTTTTAACCAATAATGTTAACCAAGCTCAACTGCTGTGGCTGAATAAGATCATTCCATTAAGAACAAAATCCTTTTAACTCACAAATATGGTCTTGCAACTCGTTTATGGTCTTCTTCCATCCAAGCTCTAGATCGTTGATCCTGAGTAGCATGTACTTGAGACGAACACCCAATGAAAATTCCCACTCCTGAACGAGAAGATTGAGCGAGTATAAGTAAACACCAACATATTTGAGATTAACTAAGTTGCAAACAATATCCTTGTCAAGAGATTTAGTATTAGAATCATCAGGTAAACATTTACTACAAGGGAAACTTATAGGAGGGGATAGAGATGGCAAAGAAACAGGGACATGCCATTCAATACATAATGGAATAGGTTCCAAAGCAGAGTTTACAACATTAGAAAAGTGATCAGAAGAAAAGCAGCTCAAGATATTCAATGGATAGGGATTTGGTAGCTTCAACCAGCTTAATAGGGCAACGTGAATTGGTGAATATAAACTTAGGATGAAGATGAAATGAACACTAGATACCAACGAGTCAAATTTTTTTTAAACTTATGGTCGACCAAAATATCAAAACCCTGTATATGAACAAATATGAAGAAAAAGTACAAAATTAGAAATGATATACCAAATTAAGATCCAAAATAGTACATATTGTGGAGATATTTATAAAAGTACCATTATTTATTACAAATAAAAATGGTGTCAAATTTAGCCATAATTCTAAGATCAACTAACATTATAAAGAGAAGTCAACGCATCTTGGGCAACAAGAGCAGAATCCTAGTTTGCATTTTGAGCAGAACCCTCTGTGTTTGCATTGACCTCCAGGTTAGATAAGGCTTAGGATTAGGAGAAGCAAATGGAAGGCTATCATGATAATTAACTTGACACTTTTGCAGCTCAGAAATAGAAGGCAGTGAGCGAAGACCGCCAAGATGCGATAATAAGGCATAAGGATGCTCACCATCAGAAATCTTTTTCACAAATTTAGCATTAAGTGCAGTCTTCTACTACTCCAATACCCCCATTTGCCCTTAGCTAATGAGGGCAATCCCTCTGCTTTCAAGACACGATTCACCTTCCGGAGCTCTACCAAAGCCTTGTACCACACAATGTTGCATGCAGAACTAGAAATATCCTTGAAAAGGTTTTAGAAATACTTTTTTTTAAAATCCGATCAACATGAACTTGAGGTAGTTAGGCAAAGCAAGACCTTTAGTCCGCATCTCTTCCAACTCAGAGTGGAGCCTATTGGCATCTTCTTCAAATGCATGCACCTACTTATCAGTAGCTTAAAGAGAGACCTTCAGAGCCTCGCTCTTCTTCTCACTAGCTTTGTACTTTTCCACCAACTAACTATCTTCCTGGGAACATTTGGCAACCCACTCACCAACAAGATGAAGACTCTCACCAATCTTATGATATCATCCAGAAAAAGACAAATAAACATAAACAGTCAAGCATCTCAACAAGAGAGTACTTAAACAAAAAAAACATTTTAGAGCTTGAAGGAACAAACCACAACTATCAATTCATGAATAGAGCAGTGCGACCGTTCTTCTCAGAGGGCCCTAAGGTAGTCGACGAACCACCACTCCATTGCTTTCTTTTCCACTCTTTAGTAGTGGAAGTATCCCTATAGAACTCCTTCCCCTTCTAGTGTCTTCCTGATGGAGATCAGGATACGACTATCACCATAAATGAAGACATTCCACGTCTTGATCAAACATTCAAGGGTTATGTTCGTGATCCTCTAAGCAACATGATTG
>JAULKM010029847.1:0-13724 GCA_032355605.1 Rubia tinctorum | reverse complement strand
AATCTTATCATGCAGCTTTCAAATGAAGGGGGACAGTGGATATCCACGGAAAATGAATTACAATAACTTGTCTTCAATCATGTAATTTCAGTCTATGTACATGTATCAATAATGCCATTAAATGCCTTTGGTCTATCTTCCTTGCAGGACATTCTAGAGCTGATAAAGCCCACTGTTAGCACAATCCAAAGAACTGAGCTTCAGAAACCAATATCGGCTCAAGAGGTTATGACGAAGATCTTTTAAATGGGAAGTGGAAAGCCTCAGGGCCGGATGGACTTCCTCCAGGATTCTACCAATACTACTAGCCGGAGGTCAAGCAAGAAGTCACCAAAGCTTTTCAGAGGTTTATTGCAACCTCAAAAATGGTGGAGGAATGGAATACAACAACATTGATTCTTATTTCAAATAAGAAAATGTTGAAGGAACCAATATACCTACACCCTATAAGGTTATGCAATGTTACATATAAGATTGTAACCAAGATACTGGAAAACGGACTGAAGAAGATCATGGGTTTCTTGATTTCTCGGAACCAGGAGGCACCTTCAAGAGTGGTCAATTGTGGAGATTTATTTAATTGCGTATGAGGTAATCGAACACATATAAAGAAAGAAAAAGGGTAAACAGGTGCTTCCAACAATAAAGATTGACATGTGCAAGGCGTGCGATCGAGTATCATGGGATTTTCTTCAGCAAATTATGGTTTTAATGGGCTTTCCAGCAAGCTGGGTTGGATGGGTCATGGAACGTGTGTTCTCAGTCACATACTCCATCAAATTCAATGACCAACAATCCGACACATTCAAGGCAAACCAGGACTGAGTCGGGGATGCCTTTCTAGCCTAACATGTTTGTTCTTTGTTAGGAGGAATTCTCATCTATGCTGGCATCTGAGGCATTCCAGAGACAATGCATTTGGGTAAAAATGGGAGGGGAGTGCATCCAATATCACACCTCATGTTCACCGATGATTGTATACTCTTCTTTGAGGTATCAGAAATAGCCTCCAGGAAATTGGCTTAGACTCTGAACCTGTTTGCGGCATACTCAAGGCAACATATAAACTTTCAAAAATCTGGCCTACTCGTCAGTCCGAATGTAGAACCCCAACAAAAGAGAGCCTGAGTCTCAGGTTCAGAATCTTCAGGACCTGCTAAAAGAAAAGTACTTAGGCCACGATATGGACTTCACAGGCTCAAAAGTTTTGATGTTTGAAACACTGATACAAAGGATCAAAGAAAGGACGACATCATGGAAACTTAGGGATCCATCCATCATGGGAAGAGTCACTCTCAATAAGCACGTTCGGGAACCTACATCACAGTACACACTAGGAACATTGATAATGCCAACAATAATGAAAAAGGAGATCGACGGCCACCTGAAAAGGTTCATCTGGGTGGGTTACATGGGTGATCGAGGAATCCACTATAAATCATGGGATAAACTATGCCACTCAAAATGGCACGGGGGTTTGGGTATGAGATCAACTTCAGAGATGAACTAGGAAATGCTTGAAAAATAGCCTGGAAGATCTTCAATGACAAGGAATCCTTCTTTGTCAGATTCTTCAATGACAAGTATTGCCAAAAAAAACCATTCCTACAGGTAGAGGTAAAGTTTGGGGCCAAATGGAGCTGGAAGGGAATACTGTAGGGGTGTGACTTGATGAAGAATCACTTGAAATTGCAAGTGATTGACTGGAAATCCATCGAATTTCAGGAAGAATGAAAACCAAAGCATCGGAACCCAATCAGGTACGACTTACACTTATAGTCTATGCTAAATTTCAAAGTCAGTTACCTCATTGATAACTCTAAGCAATGGAGGATGCTAATGCTGGAAGTACTGTTTCCACTCAAGGTGATACCTAACATAGTAAGGATACATATATCACTCAATAAATTCAGCTAAGAAGATTACCAAATATGGGAAAATGAATGGCTAAGGAAATACAGTGAGAAATCTGGGTACTATGCAGCATGGAATCACAAGCTATAACAAAATCCATCAGGCTCAACAACCACTACTGACACATAGAAAAAAAATATGTGGAAGAAGCTATGGTCGTGTAACACACCTGAGAAGATTAAGCTACTAGTTTGGAGGTTGGTACAAAATGCAGCACCCACGGGGCCCGCGCTTAGAAAAAGAGCCATAGATATGTCGTCGTTGTGCTAGATGTGCCCGACCCAGATAGAAATCCCAACACACATGATCCTTGAATGTGACTTAGTCATAATAGTATGGGGAGCTTTAAGGCTTGGTTTCGACTTTAGCAAGGTACACCAAATGGTCTAGGTGAATGGCTTCAGTCCAAGTTTGGTATTGCACAAAAAATAGAGGATGCAAACCTTACTTGCTACATTATATGGGTAATCTGGTGCACATGAAACAAAGAAACCCGGGAGATGCAGACACCGTCACTAAAAGGAGCATTGGAAACAATATATTCATACTTAGCAGAGGACTCTAAGCTAAGTGCAAGGGAGGACAGTGCATCGAAGACCCCAACACGTCAGAACTGGACCTAAAACAGCTAGTCAGTGCACAACAGAATGAGGAGAGGAGAACGTAGAAAGTGAGTGACATACACTTAATCTGGCATCCAGGAGGAGCACAAAACGTCCATGGCTACATGGGTTGGATGCATATTGTCAAAGTTGCAGCGTTCAGAGTTGAAGATAGCAGAGCAGTGACAGCCTGGAATGCACAACCAACGGTAAGGCAGATAGGGTGCCAAGGTGTGAAACTAATCCGATCAAACTCAGCTTTACAAGCAGAGTTAACAGTGATACATGAAAAAAATTCCCATGCCAAAAACACTGAACGACACATGTTCTAATAAAAATGAACAGCGAAATTTCCCTAAAACACATCAAGAACTTTCCTGCCGCCCCCCTGGACTCCTCTACTTAGTTAGAAGCATTATAATGCTAGCTATGGTATTCACCAGATTTCATGTTATGAAAGTTGAGAGAATGATTGTAATAGGAGCACAAAATCAGGTCAAATATTTTATAGAGGGATTTAGAACTTAATTTAATGATGTCCAACTCGTTTGCAAGAAAAAAATATAATGATTCATTGATGCACAGCCCGAGCGCTTATCCTAGCATGCCCAGGTTCCTCCATTTTACCCTCAAAGTAGTACCCTTTGGGTAATAAACATTGGGCAGGCCCAAGAAAGAGTTTTAGTACTTGCATGACAAGCAAACAAAATAGTTTTCCTATCCACCAACCTATATAAAGGAGAAAGGTAACACTGTATACTCAACTATTCATTCCTTATTCAAATACTTTTTTGACTTTATCATCGGAAACTCTTCCTCCGAAAACTCTAAGGGTTCTGTCTTGCAGATTCTGGCTAAAGTGACGGCGGACTTGGCGGCGACGGTTTGGGGTGCATCAAGTTAGCATGCCTAGTGAGACTCAAACTCACAATCTCCTGAAATTCTGCAGCAGCTGCAAGAAATCGTGGAACAGTACTCGGAGATCAAGGAAGCTACAAAGCGGAAACGAGAGGGTGATAGGTGGGGTGAAAAGAGTTTTAACGCTTTAGAGCCAAGGTCGAGGAGGATGAAGGCTTTGAACAGAGGCTTCAAAGGTTACATCTCCCAAACCAAGACACAGTCGGAGATGCACTTCATCCACAAGGGATTGTTCAGACTTCTCCTCCCGGCAATGACTCTCCTGGGAAGAGGGATTCACCCAAGTTCGTCAATCACCCCAAGGAGCATGTCTATGACACAAATGAGGGTATCCACCTAAAAAGAGAGATCAACATATGTGTAAAAGAGAGTTTATTTCCGGACTGTGTCAAAAAACGAAAGGAAGAAGGCTTCTCGAAGGGAAAAGGAGGACGTCGCCATGGGAAACCCTGCAAAAAGAGATCATATAGAGGTGGTCGATACTAGAAAGGGAACAACAAGGAGCGAGCTGAGAATATGCCAAGATAAAATGGCATACCCGACCAGGAAGCTTGGGAAGATAGAAATCGGAACGAAGGGGCCTACAGAATGATCAACTTCATCAATGAGGTGGTGAGTGACTAGTCCAAGAAAATTATCATTAAAGCACAATCTTGTGCCCCCAGGAGAACTCTACAAAAAA
The DNA here is from genome assembly GCA_032355605.1 of Rubia tinctorum. Lineage (NCBI taxonomy): Eukaryota > Viridiplantae > Streptophyta > Magnoliopsida > Gentianales > Rubiaceae > Rubia > Rubia tinctorum. The sequence continues at coordinate 9,608 of JAULKM010029847.1, read as the reverse complement.
TGATTTTGACCCAAGAAAGCTATAACCTTCTCAGAAACAGACTCGGTTTCCAGTCGAACCCCCCACACGGACCTGATAGTGATCCATGCTAAAATTGAAGATTTTCCCGTCAAAAGATTGTTCTTAGTGTATGGTGGAGGAGTGGAAGTGATGTTTGCCAACTGCTTTGATCAACTGGGTTGGGTCTAGGGCATGAAAGTCTAAGGAAAATGACCTCACCACTATCTGGCTTTACTGGGAAAATGGTGCTCCTCTTAGGAGTCATAACCCTCCCAATCAGGGTGGCAGATGGAGATAAAGAAGTGATGATTGACAATAACTTTGCTATGATCGATTATATCCCCCTAAAATGTGATACTGGGAAGACCCTGAATGTGCCAGGCGTGCGCCATATGGTCCCCCTATTATTTAACAATGAAGTTCCCTACCCAAAAAGGATAGTAGTTATTAGTGGGGGATCACTTAGCAGCTAGAAGTTGTTTGGAAATAGCCCTGAAAGAACCAACGAAGAGGGATATGGTGGCTTCAATGAATGGAGAAGTCGGACCCACAAACACCGAGCTGCTGACTGTTTGATCACAAGGAACAATGGTCGTGGGAAAGAGGATACCGGCCGCAAAAAAACTAGAGAATCTCCTTGATGACCAGACAGATGTATTTTCGTGGAGCACGTTTGACCTCACAGGAGTGCCCAAATAGTTGATGGTCCACATTCTAAATGTCGACCCATCTAAAAATCCTGTCAAGCTAAAGAAAAGGTTATTCACCCGTGAGAATCACTAGCTGCGCTCAGTTGATTCCTCTCTAAAGGTGCCGAGAAACACCAGCCATTTTTTGAAGTGCTTTGAAAGGCCAGAAGATTCAAATGGACGGAGGAGTATGACCAAGATTTCCGATACTTAAAGGAACAATTATGAAGCCTGCCCCTCCCCCCTCATGAAGCCGAAGAAGGGGAAATCATCCTCCTCTTTAGCAATAAGTGCGGTTTTGGTATAGGAGAAGGATAAAGTGAAACACCCCATTTACTTCATAAAGAGGGCATTGCATGGTCCAAAACACAGTATACCGACCGGAGAAGGGGAAATCGTCCTCCTCTTTAGCAATAAGTGTGGTTTTGGTAATGGAGAAGGATAAAGTGCAACACCCCATTTCCTTCATAAAGAGGGCATTGCATGGTCCAAAACACAGTATATCGACCTCAAAATTTTAATATTGGCCATGGTCCATGTGGCGAGATGGCTCTGGCCGTTCTTTCAAAGCCATAAAATTATTTTGCTTATCAGTCATCCAATCAGACAGGGCTCCTCAAGCCGGAGGCCCTGGGATGAATGATGAACTGGGCAATCGAACTAGGTGTACACGATATCCAGTTCCGCCCAAGAACAGCTATCAATGGCCAAACCTTAGGATATTTCAACGTAGAAACCACAGAATAAATCTAAGCTAATGATGAGAAAGAGTTAGAGGAAACGTGGAAGCTATACATTGATGGGTATCACAATCGGGGGGAAGCAGGGCTGGCATCTTGTTCAAAAGCCCCGAGAAAAAAAACGGTCCCTATGCACTACACTTTGACTTCAATGACATAAATAATTATGTGCAATACAAAGAATTTGTCTTGGAAATTTTCAATGATTCCCAAATCGTGGTCCAGCAAGTCAAAGGGGAATACGAGTCTAGGGAAAGGAGCTTGCAGCGCTATTTTGAAGTAGTGAAGCCCCTTCTCGAACACTTCCACAATTACACTCTAATGCAAGTCCCTCAGGAAAAGAACCACAAGGCCGGTGCCTTCAGCAACCTAGCCTCATCAGAATTGGACTTGCAATCACAAGGGCACTTGATGGTGGAAACACTGAGCAAACATAGCTTTGAAGAAGAAACGACATTGATGGTGGTGGAGGAAGAAAATTCGCAGATAACACCAATCATGAGCTACCTACGAGATGGCACCCTTCCGCAGGGTGCCATCAAAGCGAGGAAGATCAGACTGAATGCTCCCAAGTATGTGATCCACGAGGATGTGCTCTATCGACGAGGTCATCTGCAGCCACTTCTTCAATGTGTAGCCCCCTATGAAGCAAACTATCTAATCTGTGAGACCCATGAGGAAGCGTGCGGAAGCCACCAGGGGGCTCGATCGATAGCCAAGAAACTCCTTCTAGCAGGCGATTACTGGCCCAAGATGTTTGATGATGTTAACAAGGACATCCAAGCTTGCCATTAGTTCTAGAGCCATACGCCACTCACTCATGTTCCCTAAGAATAAATAATGAACATAAATAGCTCATGGTCATTCGACAAATGGTGAATCGACCTGGTAGGCCCTTTCCTAAAAGATCCAAGCAACTTCCGAAGGGACGCCTTTTTTCCCTTCGCCCTGGACCTTCTTGAGGATGAAAAAGAAAGGGCATCCCTCCACGATGCCATGGTGAAGGAAAATATCAAACGGTATCATGACCGGAGGGTCCAAAAAATCCAGTTCTCCCCGGGAGACCTCATGATGAGGAGCAAAGAAAAGGCCAAAGGGAGCCCGAAGGTAGACTGCAGCGAACTGGGAAGGACCCTACTGAGTCGCCAAAGCATATGTGCTGAAACACCCCAAGGTGAGTCAATTCCTCACAGATGGAATGTCTCGAACCTTGGGAGGAACTATCTTCCCAAATCTCAGTAGACTTGGTAAGGCCAGGGAGTAGCTCAACCAAAAATAGCTACAGGCCAAGGAATATCTTCGACATAAATGCTTGATGTAAGTCGATAGGATTTCCCGATTCCTGTTACGAATCTATTGAAATGTGCATCTTTAAATTATTCCAATTTACTCTATGTACTAGAATACACTATGAGTCGAGGAGGTGGAAACCTCTCACTCTTCTCAACAAGGACCAAAACCTTGTAAACACTTGAAAGGCATTCGCGTCCATCAAGCGCTCGGGGTCAAAATCCTTACACGTATGAGCGCCCAAGGACCAAAACCTTGTAAACACTTGAAAGGCCTCTGCATCCATCAAGCGCTTGGGTTTGAAACCCTTACATGTATCACAAGGATAAAATCCTTGTAAACATTTGAACGGCCTCTGTGGCTTGTCAAGCGCCCGAGGTCAAACCCCTTACATGTACGAGCGCCAAGGATTAAATCCTCACAAAATATTTGAGAAGGCTATGTGGTTAGTCGAGCATTATGTGATCAAGTCCCTTAGAAAAAGAAAATTATGACGAATAACTAAGTTACCAGGGCCGAGCCTCCTAAGAGTACACAATTACTCGCTTAGTAAGAAAAAAGTCAATATTTTATATACTTTATTTGTATCATACAAAATTCCCTAATGGCTTACTAGGGGAATAAGTCCCCTGCGTAAATTCAAGATAAAATTACAATAGTACGGTACAACAAATGTATCTACCCTGCCTACACTAAAAACCTAAGAGGGGAGGAGCTCTTCCAAGGGGATGGAGGGGTCCTTCATTATTTCAAACGTGACGGGAGCTATGGTTGTCAAGAAATCCTTACGGAGGTTTGGCGGCTCCCCTTCCGGATCCACAGACCCTTGCACCTGGGTAGAGCTCGAGGGGCCAACTGTCGATTTTTTGGAACTTTGGCACAGAGGAACGTCCTCAGGGTCTTCATCCTCTTCTGTTATCTCAATTTCCCTGTTGGAGGTGTCCTCTTGATTATTAATTGGAGTAGCCCCACGACCGGTGATGACTGAGGGGGTCCTCGCTTAGTACCAGGGGTGTGCCCTAAATTGGATGCTTAACTTGGGTACGGTAGAATCCCTCCTTTTCTGTTCGCAGGGGGACCCAAGCGGGAGAATACTAAATTGTGCCTCTTACAGGGCCCGGAGGAACGCTGACCCTGGGAGCTTGAAGCAACGCTTTTCTCTTTTCCTTAGGATTATTATTTTGGGGGGAGGCTCGAGAACTCAAAGATTATTTCTTCTGGCTTCTTATCTTTATCAGCCATCCCTTGGCCTCTTCATAAGCCTCTCCGTACTTAGGATGCTTGTCATGCTTCCTGGGCTTCATGATGTCCATGGTCTCTTGAAGGTATGACACAAAATTATCGATGAGGGTGGGCACAACTATACCAAGTCGAAGGATATATGCTCTAATACTATCCTCATAGGCCTTGAACGTACTTTGGTGCTTTTTTGCATCCTCCTCGAGTCTATCTTTTTCTTGGTAAGCAACCAGACAAAGTTGCTCAGTTTGCTTGACTGACTACTCAAAGTGTTCCACCCGAATTTGAAGCTCTTGGCTCATATTCTTCCACCCCTCAAGCTCAGAGGTGGTCTCCCGAACGATGTCACAAAGGGAGTTGGTGTTATTCAAATGCTTCTGAGTCTCGCAGTGCTAATGAATCATAGTTTCTTGGGTGCACGAAGAATACTCATCCCCGGATTATTTAATGGCCTTAGCCGCACTCAATCACTCTTGAATTGAGTCAAACTCTATATTGATGGTGATTTCAGCGTGAAGTTGGCGGTGCTGGTTGAGGAGGATCTTATGGTCGTCGACCATACCATCTCTAGCAGCAGTTATAGTATCCCTCTCTTCCCTTAGGAGACTTAGATTGTTGAGAAGACCCATCAGTATTTCGTGCCAGCCGCTCCTCCATAACTCTAATTCTTGGCAGGTGGCTCGAAGTTCATCTTTGAAATGGAGGGATCGACACCAATACCACCCAGCGGCTATACGATAGTCCTACGCCCATTCTTCGATTTCGTGATACCACTTCGTCATCACTTGAAAAAAGAAGTCAAAAATGGAGCTCCTTCAAGAATAAGGGGGTAGTAGGGTACCAGAGATAAACTTTACAAGACAAAGAAAAATTAAAATGCATAAGTAAGAAAAAAGACTTTCATTAATAATAATAAACTCGATAGCTTGAGCGGTACAAAAGGTAGTCTCAAAGGTTAAATTCTAAGAAAATTTCATACATTTTCATTATCCCCTACGATACGCTCTGCATGGGATGGGCTCGAAGAAGCAGATTTGCTCTTGGGCCTCTGTCGGGTCAGGGGGTCCGGCTGGCTCCACTCATCATCCTCGTCCACCTTGAGCTCGTGGATTTCCTCTGCAATGAAAAATCGATTGGATTTATTCAAATGCTCGAGCAAAGGAAGCTCGATGCCCCTATCTTGAATTTATTTCCACCAGAGATGGTCCAGCTGGGAAGGCCAACTGTTGTTTTTATGCACCTCCAGCATGGTGGCATACTCAGCCGGCAGTTATTTGTTGAGTGAGATGGCGAGGTTGTACTAAGCAAGCCCCATACAGCCGGACAAGGAGGAGAAGAAAGCTCTGAACCCCTGGGTCTTCACGAGCTTGTTAGTATAGGTCTCGAGTAAAGAAGCCTGCTGCTCGGTGGAGCAAAGGTTTGCCAGCCTGGTATTCTTAATGGTCAGTGATTCAATGGACTTCAGAGCTTCTCTCGAAGCCTTCTCAATTCCTCCTCATTATCGGAGGCAGCCTTCTTGAGCTTGTCTTGAAGCTCATTCACTTAGGTCTTAGGGGAATTTCGCAACTCGCCTTCCTTGATTGCAGCTTCCTTAGCTTGGCGCGCCTTCGCCAAGAACTCCCGAAGAACATATTCAAGGGCACCCACAGTAGCAGCTACCCCCGGTAACTCGGCTAGAGAAGGATCAATAAAGCCCAAGAGAATGAGGCTACCCTCCCCTGGAGTGAAATTGGGCCTGGATTTAGCATGGGACTCGACGAAAGCCCTATTATTTATTTTCTCCCTTTGGGGGGAGGGCTGCGAGACGAAGGGCCCTCACTATTTCTCTTGGCACTAAGCACAGGGCCCTGGGCCTCTGGAGGATTCTGAGGCACTGAGAGAGCTCCCAACATGTTTTTCCTAGAAGAGCTCTTCCTTATCCTCCTCCTCTTCCTCATACTTAAGAAATTCCCTGCAGAAACCTACTAAAATACAAAGAAAAAAAATAGTAAGGAAAATAAGTACAAAACAACAAAGGAAAATAAAAACAGAGACTAAGGTGTCGCAAACACCTTCATGCAATGCGGGAGACCCTTCGAAAAGGCTCTACGACCTCGGTAACCCCCTGGGTTTTGACCCCAAGGGTTCAGCTTCCGGAACAGGGGTCGAGGGTGTTGAGGAACCACCACCGTTTTTTTTTGGCTTTTTAGGAGCCCCTTCCTCTGAAGTCGAATGGGCTTTCCTTTTATACTCTCGCCCTCTTTCTTCCTTCTCTTCTTATTTTTGGTGGAAGGGCTTTCAAAGAATTAGCAGGGGGAGACGACTTAATCAGAACCAGGTCTTTGCCATATACCCACTTCTCATACACCTCCGACAACCAGGTGTAACCGGACACATTCTTCCCGTAGATGGACACAACAGCTAGGGATTTCCCCAACAATTTGTCCCTATTTGCGACCAACCCTTCCAGAATGGGTTAATTGGCAGCATTCTCGAACTTTAGCTTCGAATTCCACCTTGGGACATAGTAGCTTTCGGCCTCACTGTCGAAGGTGTAAATTGGAGGTTTATGCTAGTCCCGGCAGTTTGAGAAGATCTTAATGGGGTGGTTAGAAGACCTATTACTAAGAGTGAAAATGCCCTTAATCTCCGTATCTTTGTGTACGACATCCTTCCTTCGGGACAGGTACTAGAGGGACCTAAAAGGTTCGTAGCTAGGGGTGATATCCAAGTTATGGCATTGGGTCATTAACGCCATAACATAAATTATGGCGTTCGAATGGAATTGGGCTAGGTTAATTTGGTGTTCTTCGAGAAGTGGAGAGAAGATGGGGGGAATGGAAAAAGCAAAGTCCAAACCTAAAATGGCTTTTGAGGGTTTCGTCATCTCGAAGCATCTCCGATTTTAGATCCGCGGGAATCTTTATCGCTGAAGGGAAGGTGGATCGGAGATCTCTTTCTGAATTGGTTGAGGGTCCTCTACTACGGGGATCAGGATCTCCTCCAGGATTAAAAAACAGACCCTCCTCATCCTTCTACAGAACTACTTCCCCCGGAACCCCCTCTCACAACAAGACTCACTTTTGATGGTAACGTTTAGGCGGGGCAGGATAATTGGCCGACGTCTCCCTATCCCCCCTGCCGAAAAAACTCAAACCGGAGGCTAATGAGAAGACACTTCCGGAACCTTGAAGACGGGGGTTCACAACTCCGCCGGTAGAAGAAACGACCGGAAAGTAAGTTGGATTTGTCCTATTCCCCCCCGAAGGCATTTGCAGCATTTTGAAAATGTCAAAAGAAAGGGCTAAGTAAAGGGGAAAAGAGACATACTGGTGTTTTGGCCTGAAAGGTTGGCCGGAGCTCTCTGGAAATGGCGAAGTGCTCTGGAAGAAAGAAGAAGAGCTTTGAAAGATTTGGGGAAAATGAGTAATAACCCTCACAGGTGGCATATATAAAAGAAGAGGAGAGTAATGATTGCCTTGTGCCGCCAAAAACTAAGAACATGGGGGTAATTGGCCTTGTGGGCGAGAGATTCCAAGCATTAATGGAAAAAATTGGCGCATGTGGAATACAATATTGACGTCACACGCTCGGAGACGCGAGTGAGCATCATGCTCCTCGCGTCCTTTCCACTTCTCTTGCCGGAGCCCTTTCATAAACGCGAGAGCAAGCCTCCCGGTTTGTTGCCACTGAGGCTTGTGGCCCCGTGCAAATAAACAAATTCGAATGTAGACTCATATCCCTCGGGCCTTAGTCAAAGTTAGAAAGCTGGGGGTCGAACCTTCAACGAATAAATCAACTCGAAGGTCGGACCCGAAGCCGACTCGAAGGTTGACCTCCCAGGGAATAAATCAACTCAAGGATCGAATTCTAAGTCGACCCCGAGGCTAAACCCTTGAACTCTCAAGAGGCTCAGAAATCGCATCCTGCATCCAATGATGAGTTCAAAGGAACCATATCGAAGGTCGAATAGTTATTAGGGTGGACCCGGAGGTCGAACCTGAAATACCTAGGATGAATTCCATGGTCGAACCCAAAACTTTCTAAGGGCTTATTGTTAATGCATCATTTATGTTGGGCCCGAGCGCCTAGCCTAGCCGGCCCAGGTTCCTCCATTTTATACTCAAAGTAATACCCTTTGGGTAAAACCACTGGGCCGACCCAAGGAAGAATTTCAATACTTGCATCACAAGTAAACAAAACAGTTGTCCTATCTACCAACCTATATAAAGGAGAGAGGTAACACTGTATACTCAACTATTCATTCCTAATTCAAATACACTTTATGACTTTATCATTGTAGACTCTTCCCCCCGGACAACTCCAGGGGGCTCTGTCTTGCAGATTTTGGCTAAGCGGCAGCGGACTCGGCGACCACAGTTTGGGGTGCATCAAAGACCAAAGTAACCCTATATAATTTTGAAAGTGCCAATATAACCCCCAATTTTTTTGAAAGTAATGAAATAACCCTAAGTTTTCATCGAAAGTGCTGAAATAATCCTGGGGTACGCTTTCTATTGTTAACTCTAACTGATCTGACGTTGACTGATCCAAAAAGACTAAAATACCACCTCGCCAAAACCCTCCCCCTACCTTCTTTCCATCCCCTTAATCTCCCCGTCAAAACTCCCACTAAACACCTTAATCTCCCTGTTGCCTCCATGAACTGCCTCCACCGCCCCCAACGGCTTATCGTGCTCATCCAAAACCGTCAAACAACAGTACCTCCCGCTATCATGTCCCCGGCTCAAAATCCTGACCGTCGGATCAGCCAATCTGCTGTGGTCAAACAAAGCACCGCCTTACTATGATCGGACAAATGCGCTGGAAAGCTCCATGAAATTTGCACTATCCTCCCTGTCCCACACCGTGATAGACCGGTCGCATGAACTAGAAAATAAAACCAATCCCTCATAACTCAATGCCATAGCATTTACCAATGACTTGTGCTTCTCTAATGTCACGATCAGTGCATTCTTTTTGTTTGCCTCAGATTGCTTCCCAAACCCTAATCTTCTTTTCCACGGAGCCCTATGTAGATAAAACCATTGTTCGACACCATTGATATCAATTATACACTGCATGGAACACATCCGAAGCAATGGAGGAACGAACGCAAACATCTGTTCAAATTCAATGCTCGCAATCAGTGTGGTGCCGAAAAAGACCAAGCCTACGATGGATGTTTTGAATGAAATTCAAGATGCATATAGATTGCAGAAAGCTTTCAAGCTATTTCCTTTGAGAAAGTTCCTAGGCATATAGTTCAAAGAGCTCATGAGCTACCCCAATTTGTAATTAAAATACACCAACCATCACGCAATAAACTTCTTATTTGTTTTTTACTCAACCTTTTACTCAATCTGATATTGCATGCTGTCAAAAATCAGCTTTTGCATGAGTAATGTCATGAATAATGTCAAAAGGTAGCCAACAATGGTGAATTTGGGGATTTTATGAGGGTAAATTTGGTTGAATGAGTGACTATATATGGAAAGTTTATAAAACAAAAAGTTATTTGTGGGACGAAGTAAAAAAGAACGTAACAAGTTTATCATACAAGGGAGGGAGTAAGTATTAGATTTGAAAGAAAGCACATAAATTAAGGGACCAATATGAACGCCTAGGACCAATATAAACAGAAAGCAACAGCCAACGAAACTAAGGGGGG
>JAULKM010029838.1:0-13724 GCA_032355605.1 Rubia tinctorum | reverse complement strand
TATGGGTGGGTTCAGGTGAGAACACCCCCTAATGTGCGAACATCCTTTTATGTGAGAACAAATCTGAACTATAGAAATAATTTGATCAATGACTGTTATTTATTCGTTGCCCAAACCATATAAAAATGCGGATCATATTATCCAGTCGTAGTGTACGCCTACATCGCAGGCCTTCTTTCTTCCCTGTTTTTCCTCCAAGTTTTTAACTTTTTTCTTTCTTTGCTTTTTGTTTGACATTCTCTTTTCACGCACCATTTTTCATTGTTTGTTTTATTTTTTTCTCTAATATTTTTACCTTATTTGTATTTAAACTACGAGTTGTAGTTTAAACACTAAGTTATTTTCATAATACACATAAAGTTATAAAAGAAGGGACATAATAGTTACATTTGAAACACTTACAAACATTAATTGAAGCGTCTATGAGTTGTACTCCAAGCACCAGATTATTTTTGTAGAGCACACATGTTATAAAAGAAGCACCTATAGGTTACACTTGAAGCGCATACAAGTGATAGTTGAATCACCTATGAGTTTTACTCTAACAACCAAATTGTTTATGTAGCACATTTAAACTATAAAAGAATTACATTTGAATCACTTATAAGCGATGGTTAAAGCATCTACAAGTTAAACTCTAAGCACCAAATTATTTCCGTAGTACATGTAAGTTATAAAAAAAACCTACTCATTACATCGGAAGCATTTACAACCAACGATTGAAGCAACTACGAGTTATAATGTGAGCACCAAATTATTTTCGTAGCACATGCAAGTTATTAAATAAGCACATACAGGTATATTTGAAGTACTTACAAGTAATGGTTGAAGCACCTATGAGTTACACTCTAAGCACCAACTTGTTTTCGTAGCAAACACAAGTTATAAAAGAAACACCAATAGGTTACATTTGAAGCACTTACAAGCAATGGTTGAAGCACCTATGAGTTGCACTCTAAGCATGAAGTTGTTTTTGTAGAAAACACAAGTTATAAAAGAAACACCTACAAATTACATTTGAAGCACTTACAAGCAATGATTGAAGATCTTATGAGTTGTACTCTAAGCACCAAATTATTTTCGTAGCAAACAGAGGTTATGAAGAATTCCCTTGCAAGTGATGATTGAAGCACTTATGAATTGTACTCTAAGCACCAAGTTATTTTTGTAGCACATGCAAGTTATAAAATAAGCATATACATGTACATTTAAAGCACTTACAAGCATTGGTTAAAACACTTACGAATTATACTCTGAGCATCAAGTTGATTTAGTAGCAAATGAAAATTATAAAAGAAATACCTACATGTTATATTTGAAACACTTACAAGTAGTGTTTGAAGCATCTACGAGTTGTATCCGTAGAACGCACGTTTTATTTTTTTTTAAACACCTACAGGTTACATTTAAAGCACCTATAGGTTACATTTGAAACACTTACGAGTTGTACTCTAAAAAAATGAGAATAGATTTTCCATGATATGCAGGAGAAATTTCAATGAATAGTGCTACAGTGTCACTTGATGATTGCAAATGGTGAGGACACATTACGAAAATGCGTCCTCTTGATTTTTTATTTTTTAAAAATTTTGGCCAGGAGAAGACGCATTACGAAAATGCGTCTTCATCTTTTTCCTTTTTATAATTTTTTTGTTATCCAAAAATTTTAAAAAAGATTTCCTATTCTTAATTTTGGGCCGGAGAAGATGCATTACGAAAATGCATTTTCTTGTTTTTAATATAAATATATATTATTTTCTTATAAAATTATTAATTTATTATTTATATTATCAATAAAAATGATATTATTTTATATAAATATAAATATTTTATATATTATTGTAATTGAATTATACTTTATAATTATTTTGAAAAAATATATATTCTAATTATTATTTGTATAAAAATATTATAATATTATTTTTCGAGTTGTATATGAATCAAATTTAAACAAAAATATAATTTTCATATGAACTCATTTATTAATAATGATATTATTTGTTAAATAATTGAAATTCATAATATTTTAATATAAATATATTATTTTCTTATAAATCATTAATTTATTATTTTATATTATAAATTACTATGATAATATTTTATATAAATATAACAATTTTATATACTATTGTAATTGAATTATGCTTTATAATTATTTTGAAATTTTTTATATTTTAATTATCATTTGTATAAAAATATTATATTATTATTTTTTGAGTTTTATATGAATCGAATTTAAACAAAAATATAATTTTCATATGAACTCATTTTTAATATTATTATTATTTCTTAAATAATTGAAATTCATAATATATTAATATAATTTTTTTATTTTTTATTGTAAATAAAAATGATATTATTTTATATAAATATTTTATATACTATTGTAATTGAATTATGCTTTAGAATTATTTTGAAAAAATATATATTTTAATTATTATTTGTATAAAATATTATAATATTTATCAAAATGATTACCTCGTTAAATCCATCGTACAACTCAATTGCAATGTGAATCACTTTCTTCCCTGACATAACATACCGACCACCGACGCATCCCGAACAACAGTTTCGAAAACAAATTCGCCAACGTTATTTATTGTATGTATTAATTTAATCCTGAGTTTTGAAAATTATGTGCCGATATAACCAAACTTTATAATTTTGGCATTTACTCGATGAATCCAGGCAAGACCAGTAATTGAAATGACAAAAAAATGAGTTCATATAAAAATTATATTTTTATTTAAATTCGATCCATATACAACTCGAAAAATAATATTATAATATTTTTATACAAATAATAACTAAAAATATTTTTTAAATAATTATAAATCATAATTCAATTACAATAGTATAATATTTATTATTAAAAATGAAATTAAAATATAATTAATTATAAATTAGAGGACGCATGGTAATGCGTCTTCTAATTTAAAATGGTTTAACAAAAATTTAAAAAAATCAAAAGCGATGACGCATTACCATAATGCGTCCTCTCTCCTGTTGCATCCACTGCCCTATCACCCATACAAAATGGTGCATTAAACCCCAACCGAGTAAGAACTCAGAAAATAAGCTCTGAAATCTCCCTGAAGTAAATGGAGGAATGGAAGCACACGGCTGAGGACACAAAATGGGGCAGTAAAGAGGAATTTAATATTTTGTTAAGGGTTATTAGCTACTATGTAAGAAACTAGTAAAAAAACTCTCAAGAAGTACAAACAATATGACAGTAAATCCTGTTACATTAGAAAATTAGAGGAACAGTAAATATTTTATATATGGTTAAAATAGGAAAGGCATACTGAAAGTTCACTTTTCACCGGTAAAAAGGATGCAGGAGCAGGAGCAGGTGCAGAAGGAAAAAGACTTGAGGGCAGCACGAGCAGTCGAACTTAAATCTCAAGAACATTGAGCTTCCTTATCAACTACCGGTGAAAAGGTAAACTGAATGCGATATCTTTGATTAAGGATTTCACCTATGCACTAAATAATCAACTTCTGGATTAGATGAAGGATGAGATTGAGGAAATTTCTCAAGAACAGTTGAAAGTTAACAGTTTGAAACATGAAGAGGAGCTTAATGTTGTGTAAAAAATATTCGTAGCTACTATGTAAAACACGCATGAAAAGACCACTCAAATTACCGAGAAGTACAAACAATATGAAAAATTACATGGTCTCTTAGATGGATAAACTATAATGTTGTGCAATGTCTAAATCGAAAAACGTAGAAAGCTTAAGAGATCCTAAACATGCAGTTAGTAAAACATCAAGTTTATATGCTTGCTGAATATAACGTTTATCAAATGCAAAAACAAGTCTTCAAGATTAAGTATCAATTTTACTATTACAACTCCGGGTCCGTTCTATACAACTCTTTTAGAGCTCATAAAGGCAACATAAAAAATCTTTATAATCACTCATCTGATTCCTGCAACACCTAATATCACCTGCAAGCTGAAAACTATTTCCGAAGATACCAAAGTAAATCCTGGTTTATCACAGACTAACTTAAATTTCTAACCTTACTACTACTCACGTCTCAAATTTGGGGAAAATAAGTGAAGCACTTATAAATTGAGGCATTTACAATTAATGCACTTAGAAATTAAGAATGTCAATGAGCCAATAACGGTAGTTTTAGGCTCCAGGGATTGTTTGATTCGCCGAAGTTTATCTCTGGTAAGAATGTCGTCACTTTGTGCTTTGTGTTTCCGTGGCGCTAGGAAGATCGGTGGTTTTGGTGGCGGAGAAGGACGAGAACTGAAACGGCTTCCTGTTCGGTGCGTACGAACTAAGACGGGATCAAGAAAATGAAAAATTAATTAGGTGTAATGTTTTTTTCTTTGCACCATTGATATATCTGAATCAGTGTTCAGGATGTGTTATCACATAAGTGGGTGTTCTCACATGAAATAGATGTTCTCACATTATCTCAATTATATATATTGTACAATGAGATATTTATAGTTTTAATTATATTTTAAGAAGTTATATATTTTAACAAGTTATGATTGATTATGTATAATACAGAATTAAAATCAGTAACATATTATAATATTAGTATGTTATTTTTAGACAACTTGGGTTTAGGTTGGTCAAAATGATTTCAATATCCCCGTTTGACAGTAGCATACTACCAAACCACATAAAGCAAGCAATTTCTATTATATGGTGTTTGAGAAGTAATATTTATTATATGTTGAGATTGATTTTAAAAGGTTACCATAATTATATGTATCTCATTGCAATAAATAAAAATAAATATCAAATGTCCTTATTAGTTTCACTAATTATAAAATGTCCTCATTTATCAGTTAGTCAGTAAAAAATAAGACTTTATCATATATAAATAATATATATCAAAATTAATCTATTAATGTATAAAAAATCCAAACATTTTGTTATTTCAAATTATGTGTTTCTTTGAAAATAAAGAAATTTTTTGAAAAATGAAAAAGACAATATTACCTTCCCAAAAAGTGCTCAAACCCTTCAGTCGATCACCGCCACCGGTTAACACCAGTAAACACCGATCAACCTCGGTCATTGCCGGCCACATCCGGTCGATGGTGGTCGGGTGAAATCAGTACTTTTATTAGTAAGACCAGCTTAGATATGCACTTTAGTAAGAAAATACATGGTTAAATTAGCACTTATGTAAAAATGATAGGGTAATAAGATCAACACTATTATAAAAGAATATCTTTTGAGGAGAGCTCACTACTTATACATATGCTTTCATTACAAATTAATAATCTAATGTATCATAAATATATTTATAATTTGTATATTAATTTCTAATTGATTTTCAGTACTCCCTCTATCCCGGATGAATTAGTACACTTTGACTTTTGGAAGTCAACTGAATCAATTTTTAACTACTCCCTCTAGTCCTCTAAATATGGTATCTTAGCATCAATTCAGTTGACTTCCAAAAGTAAAAATTTGTCAATTTATGTGGGATATAGGGAGATTGAAAATAAATTAGAAATTAACATACAATTTATAAATGTATTTATGATACATTAGATTATGTAGTTGTAATGAAAACATATTTATAAGGAGTGAGCTCTTCTCAAAAAATGTTTTTTTATGATAGTGTTGATCTAATCCTATCTTTTTTACATAAGCGCTAATTTAACCTTGTATTTTTTAATAAAGTGTTGATCAAACTCTATCTCATTAATAAAAGTTCGGATCTAACCCCGCCACCATCATAAAAATCAAGCTTCAAAATAAAAACCCAACAAGTACAAAACAAATTCAACAATAACAATTTTAGGATTACATTTAACCTTAAAGATCAATAGTTTGATATAATATTCATCTTCGAGGTCTTCCCATTCCTCAAGGTTTCAATCACTTCATTGTCACTTTCACTAAAGGCAGATAGATACAAAAAAAAATTATCCTGAAGATTCAATACAAAAAAAATTTAATTTCAATTTTTGAAGTTTAAAAATTATGTTATCAATATAATATATTATTTATTTATTTATTAATTGCAATTTGGTATTCGGGTCAGGTTTCAGATTAAGTTTCAATATCCAAAATCAAACCAAAAACCATATTCAAAAATTGATTTACTCAATTTCGTTATCCGAAAAATGTATTTTAAATTTTGTTTGGGTTATTTAAATTCAAATTATTCAATTTTTGTTTTTCAATGTTTTCCCCCAACCTAATCATCACAAGATTTACAACACTGCACAATCAGCCAACACACCACCCCTAAAGCTCTCAATCACCCACCCTGATTGCATTATGTCACTCACCATCGAAGGGCTCAATCACCCACCGCCATCACATTGAGTCACCCACTACCAACGTACTAAGTCACCCATCACCACGTACCAAATCGCCCACACCAAATCTCAATCACCTACTCATGTTGTGCTGAGTTTGACAGACTCAGTCGCATCAAGTTCCTTCCAATGTCACCACTATTAATAGGTGTATTTTATACAACTACTCTATGGGCTTTTATGAGTTTCTTTTGCCACTGTACATGAATGAATGTGTATTTATGTGCATTACTTTTTTAGATGATGTGCTTAAGACCTGGAGCAATACACTATCCTCTTTTTCCTTAGCCGTGATTTTTTCTTACTAGATTTTCCTGGCGGTTTTTAATGACATTGTGTGCTTCAATAGAAAATGTACTTATTTTATCTTCTTAGGAAGGATATGCGTAATTATCCCAGAATGGAAGCTCGAAAGCAGTTGGATCGTGTTGCAAAGAATTTGGGTTTTATTCGGTTAGATAAGCTTGAAGAAATTCATAATTGATTACATAATTTAACGTCCAATTAAAAGACCAAAGTAATTAGCCCTATATATTTTTCTTGCAATAGTTGGATTTATAATTAGGATTATTGTAATTTACCGTCCAAATACCAAGCCTATCTAGGAAGCCCAGCAACAAAGTGAAATCTCAAGGGCTAAACCAACCTTGAACGAAATTGGGGAGCCAGTGACAAGAACGTGGTTTGCTCAGTCACCACGAAGACCACGACCATCACATTCTATGAAAAACAGATCACGACTACCACGATCTAAAGAACGTATACTACCTACAAAATGATGCTAACTCACCAGGTAAGCCTATAAATAGTAGAAAGACCAGAGAGACTATATAGACTCACTAAACTGAGAAAAGGTAAAACAATAGGAAATTACTAATTTAAGCATCAAAATTTCATTCCCAAAATAAACGGGGGTCTTATTGTAGGAACAAATAAGTTGGAGAGACCGCACACCTCCGTTCTCACTACTACCACTATTCAGAAGAAATCAACCTCATCACACCTAACTCTAAGATTCTATAGCTTTAGAAACTAAGAATAATTGCAGCTGTGTTTATATCACTTTTTGACTGCAATATTTTCTTTGTTTTCCTATCTTTTTGGAGCTGTAGCCCATAAAACCCACGACCACAATAATTGTGCCTATGATAGAATAAAATATTCATGTTCTTGCGTGATTCCTTCCTTTCGTGGCAAGTTTACTATAGTTTTATATTTGTTTATTGACTTTTTCACTTTTTTAATCCAAAATAATACCTCTTCTCGATTTTAGATTATGAATCGGTCAATTTTGAGAATTTTTATTTCCATATTTATATTGCAACCACTGATGTTTTGTACATTTTAGTTGATATTTATGTATATATGAGTTATTTTTATGTTTATACTATTTTCATTCATGTGTACAAGCAATTTGTTGAGATTTATTATTTTCATGGATTTTAAATATTTGGTAGAGTTTTGGGGGTTTAGTAATAGTTCAAATTTATTTTATACGCTATTTTGGTGAAATTAATGATATTTAATTATTTTGTACTTTTGGATGATGTTTGTCTATTATCGGTTTCTTTTAATGTTTATGCATTTTTACAGTTAATTTTTATTCGTACATATAATTTTTGTTGATATATATATATATATATATATATATATATATATATATGCACACTCAATTGATGTTGTTTAATTAACTGCCGAGTTTTATCATTAATCCAAAATTTTATTGTAAAGTATAGATGGTACAAGTTGTGTCGTTTTACTTCCTTCGGTTAGGAAGATTTGTTGTTTTAAGCGTTTATATAGATGTTTAGCTTCTTCTTAATTTTTGTTGATGTTCAGCTTCAAGGAAGAAACAACCAAAAATGACGATGTTTCAGATTGTCCACAATCGATCTTCTGAAATTGAGTCAAGTTGATATTGTCATGTGGGCAATGAAAGTTGGATGGAGTTTAAAAGATGAGAAATGTCAAGGGTAGAACGACGGACTTGTTTTATATTAGTGTTTTTAGATGAATTTTTGTAGTCTTTGTAATGATTTAAATGGATTGAATATTATTTATCATTATGATTTTGTATTAGAAAAGACATTCTTTGATTTTTTGAGTTGATGATTGCATGAATGTTGTTGAAATTCCAATGATATAACCGCCTTATCAGTTTTTGATATGAAAGGTTTTGAAGTTTTTCGTTTACAAAATAAAAGTTATGCAGCTTTTCTATTTTTATGTTGATGTTCGATGTGTTTCAAGTTGAGCTTTGTATAAATTGTAGGGGGTCTTTGCGAAAAGAGGAATCACTACTGGAAAACAGGTACTTAGACACCGGTACATTGCCTGGGGGAACATGAAATGGTGCTGATAATAAGTAAGGCACTGATATATTGATGAAATTGTCCAAAATTGGTGCTGTCGATGATTATCAGCACCGGAATTTGCCAACCGGTGCTCGAAACAGGTGTCATATGTAAGAACGAGCACCGGTACCAATGAAGGGTGAGCAGGGGACCGATGTTGGGATGGTTTTCAACTGCAAAATAGTGTATTTGGCACCCAAAAATATGGAGGGAAGATAATAGCACCAGTATGAAGCAGTGAGTCGGTGCCTATGTAAATTATAGCACCGAATTTCCTAATACCGGTGACCATATAATGGGGCACAAAATGGAGGATAATAATTATTTTGTGCGTTCAACACCAGTTTAGGTTAGAACACGTGCTGGATGTAGTCATGTCGGGGGGTATTTTTCGTTGCTGAAAAACAGAATCTGTGTTTTGTTTCATGTATGGCACCAGTTTTTGCTCACACAACACCGGATTAAAGATCGGTGTTGTGTTCTTAGAATAAATTATTTAACTTAGCTCTTGGGTTGCAAAAAGGATTTCAAAAAATCATTCAAGGCAGCCGTAAGCAGTTGTATTTCCAAAACCAGGCACCAGTTTATTAAAATTCAGCATCGGTATTTAAACCGGTGCTGCGTAATTATAATAAATATATCCAGTTTGCTCTTAGGTTGGGAAACTGCTCTGGAGAAATAATTTAAAGCAGTCGTGGGCAGCCTTTTTCTATCTTGGTACCGGTTTTTTTATTTTCATCACTGGTTTTTGAACCGGTGCTGTGAATGAATCTAAAAAGTCGCCATTAAGCAGTCTAAAGAAGCTACCTTATGGGTCACATTAGCACCGACTTTGTCCTTTACAGCAGCAATTTTACTACCGGTGTTGTATACTTAGAATTTTTTTTATAAGTTTGGGTAGGGAGAAATGGCTAAAATTCAAAGCAGCTTTGGGTATGTGCTTATTCATTTTTCGGAACCAGTTTATGAGTTTCATACCGGCGCTAATGATTTTAAGTTCAAAATATATACAGTTCACTCGTATTCCATTCTCAATCTCAGTATTCCATTTATAATTCTTGGAGAGGAAATCTAACCTATCTCCCCCCATCTGGTTCATAATCCCAAGCTCTGAAAAGGAATAAGGTGAGTTATCTTTCAAACATTGTTCTCCATTCTACAAAAATTATTTATCATGAACCCAATGGTTTTGGAAAAATGTTGGCTCACTTAGTTCTCCAATAACTATTTTGTTCGATGTTGCAATAATGTACATAGCATTAATGTGTAATAATTACATGTATCTATATTTTGTATTTTATTGGCTCTCATTGAGTGTTTCTTGATGTTCATCCAAACTAGTATTTTATATTTTTTTAATACATGGAAGGTGTTTATGCTTGAGTGGACATTGTAGGATATGACACTAAAAAATCCACTAAAGAGGAAACGCAAAGCATCCCATTCCGCTCCGAAGATGTAATCCAACATTAAACAACAAGAGAAAAAGTTCATCTTAGAGCAGGCAAAGTTAATTGCAGAAACGTATAAAACAAGGCGACATTGGCTAGAGAGAGGAATCGAAGCAACTCCACCCTTTGAAGAAAATATCTGGGCACTTGGGTGAGAGAAATTGTGTGACATGCGCCTTTCGATACAATCAAATAGAAAGGCCCAAGGGCGCAATATTCTAGGCACTTGGGTGAGAGAAATTGTGTGACATGCCTCCAATTTTCAACCTCAGCATAGTGAGTGATTTCTATGCTAATTTGCGGTGTTATAAAAAGTGGTATGAGTTTTTATGTTGTGGGAAAATAGTTCTCGTGACCGATGAATTCATAAATGATTTGTATGGGTAGGAAAATGTTCCCTCTGAGCAGGATGTATTTCTTGCATTCCACTTCAAGACTGATGCGGATTGGGATTTTGACAAAGTCACGGGATGGGAGATCTTGAGAACAATAACTAGGTTGGGAACCGATGTCGATTCTCTTATAAATCCATGTTGGACGAAGATTCTGAAGAAGCACCTCACGCCCTAGATGAATGAATGGTGCCACTTAGTAGCATCCAGAATTGACCCCGTCACAGTGAACACTGAGGTTTACAGTATGAGGCTGACACATCTGTACGCCATTAAAAAGAAACTGCGATGGAATGTAGGTAGGTGGATGGTGAACTCTTTGAGATATGGTGGAGAGAAATTAGGCTTTTACCATTTATACATCCTTATCTCCGAACTATGCACAAAAGTCGGTGTGACCCACTATCCCCACAACATATACGAGCAACCAATTAGTAAGATTACATCAGAATCCTTCTTCAAAAATTCTCAGGACAACGTGGGTCTTTCTTTGGAATCTAGAGTCACGGCGTTGTAGGTGGGTGCACAAAGTCTCCTGACGGAATCATAATATCAAAGGTCCTGGTGTGATCACATGGGTAAGGCTTTTCAATACCAGTTCCCGGAAGCCATGAAAGCAGTTGGACCTTTCCCTACATTTTCAGGCCCAGACATTGGGTAGAGCGACGTTGGGACTAGCTCAGAAGGTGCACATATGTTGGACGAAGAGGCCTTTGCTAGATATCATTCATGAATTTCGATCCGCATTGTCCTAATATTGTGGTTTTTCCACAAATTCTATGTTATTTTGCAGACGAAATGTAACTATTATCCACTACTTCGAGGATTATCATGTTTTTAAATTAAATTTATAGTGGTAGAAAACATAGATTTTTCGTTAATATTTACAAAAAAAATCACAATTTAGTCTAGGACATTATTATACAATCAAAACATTCCATTATAAAATTCCATTAACAAAAATTTCAAAAATTCCATTAAAAAAATCCATTATTTAGAATTCATTTATTTAGGATATAAAAACAAGAATTAAGAGTTTCAAATCAATGCTTAACGTGGAACATAGTTTTGGGCAACACTACAATTTATGAAAATATTGCACTTGTTTTATATAATAAGTTTTGAGGATGTTCCATTTACCCAATCGAGTCATAATCGCGTAGTTGTGATCATGCAATACTCAATTGCACTATTGAATCACCAATTTCAAGTTTCGCCAATTCCAAGAATCTTGGAGGGACCTCAGTGCAAAAGATAAAAAATTCACTCGGAGGTTCAAATTCAATTCCGCTCGGATGCAATCCTACATTATGGGACCCTAATATCATTTCCTAGGAATAATTTTAAAAAAAATCAAATATTTGGTGGAAATAACTCACAAAGAAAAGTTTCCATTTAGACTTCCTAACTTGTAAGTTATCCACAGTAAGATACTCTAGAACATGTACTAGTGTTTTACCGAATTCTATTAAAACATGACATTCAATCTTAAAACATATAACCCAATAAGACACAATATGGGGTTATTTGGCTACAAAAAAAGAAGGTGTAATTTAGACTTGGGCAACAGTGCTATTTGAACAAAGTTCTTATCGGAGGTTTATCGGGTATCCATTGGACACAATTTCAAAGCACAAGCTCTATTGAATGTTGAATTGATTAATTTTTAGTTAAATTGAATATTAAAAACAATGGAAACAAACTTTCCCCTTACAGAGGGACTTAAATTCAATATTGCAAAATAGTAAAAATGAAATTGAGCACCGGTTAGGTGTGTTGAAGTATCGATGCTAAGGGTTTTTAGGGTTGGAAAAATTAAAAATTATGGTTTATACATGGTCGGGAAATATAATTTTCCGTCAATTCCATTTTGGCACTGTTTTTCTCACTGGTGCTGGCACGAAAATTCATTCCCCGCCCAATATTGATTGGGCTGAAAACTTTTCAGCCCAACAATAATAATATAGGCACCGGTTTATCAATCCTTGTCACCGATGTAATAAATTGGTGTTGTAAATATAATCCATGTCAGGATTAAGAAGCTCCACATAAATGCTCATATGTTTTATTGGCACCAGTTTATTAAAAACAACACCGATTTTTCGACCAGTACTCATGACTAGGGAAATATTTCCCCAGCTTGCTCTCAGGTTGAAAAAAAACTTGAAGCATCGTCAAGAAGGTGCTTCATACCCACCCAACACCGGTTTGTCGATTGAAACAACACTAGTTTAAAAGAAGGGGAAAATGCAACTAGGTTTCATCTACACCATTGATTTCTTTAGTTGTTTGAATCTCAACCATTAAACCTTTGCACATATAAACTAAATCTTAAACCTAAATTTACCCCACTCTCATTACCCTCTCATTATCCTCCCTCCACCTCTGTTCCATCCTATCCCTCCTCCTCCACCACCTCACCCCCTCCAGCCCGCCACCAAGCCCTCACTGACGATGATAACGATATCAACGACTCTAGCCCTCTCAAACAATTACCTGACGCCGACCACTGATGCGTCCATTTTATATCGTGATTTTAGTACCTTCTTAGACTCCTTTTGGTAGACTTTGATGCTCTGAAGACCATATTTTACCTTGAATTCCTATTATTAGAGTTGAGAGCAACTTTATCGATTTTGTCACTAATAATGAGAATTCCATGAGACAAGGTAAATATAGGGGATTTGAAGACGTTGAAGACTCCATTTTGAAGATTGTGAAGACTTTGAAGACCCGGAGAAAGAAAGAAAGAGAAGACTACATGAAGACCAAAGGGCAAGTTACTCTGGCCATCGCGGTCACGACAGATGTGTTGCGAGTCGCGACAAGACCGTTGCGGTCGCGATGGTCACATGCCCAGACTTACTTTTTGGGATTTTTGTACTATAAATACAAAACTCATTTTCTCTTTCTTAAAACCCCTTCTTCCTTCCCCGTTATTCTCTGCATTTTAAGGGTTTGCAACCCTAGTTTTCTTCTTTCTTTTCTTAGTTAGTTTGTAGATTAGTTATGGGTTGTTGTTATTTTGCTTAGTTAACTCCTTGGGAGCATTTGATTGAGGTTTCCTTATCTATGTCTTGAGAATACATATCTATCTATTTGAAGCTTTTTCTATTGTGTATTTATTGTGCTTGAATTGATTGTTGAATGATTAATGGTGTTAGAAGGTTGAGTATATGAATTGCTTGTATGATTATGTGTTAGGGTTTGGAG
>JAULKM010029827.1:0-13724 GCA_032355605.1 Rubia tinctorum | reverse complement strand
ATCTCACAAATTCATACTAGAAATGCTTACCAATTGCTCCCAAGAGTATATTTAGCCTAGATTAGCTAAACCCATAAGAAAAGCTCAAAAATCCATGGAAAACATTGAAGAAATGATGAAGTAATAAATGAAAGATAAGGTTTTTAGAGAGAAAATTCGGATAAGATAAAGAAGAGGTTGAAAAGACTTTAAGAAGCAGCCCAACTCGTCTCTGCGGGCCGCAGGACAGGTCTGTGGCCCGCAATGCACCTTCTGTCTCTCTTTGACCACTTTTTGACTGGGCTGCGGGCTGCAAGGCAGGTCTGTGGTCCGCAATGAAGCTGCTGCCCCTTTTTCATCTTCTACCAATTTAATTGGCCTTCTTCCTATCTTCTAGTTTCTCCATTTTTTCTTCAATACTTGATCTTTTCCAAACCCGACCACTTTAAAAAGATCTAAAACACTTCATAAATTAAATAATTAGAATATAAAACACATTAATTCATCCTAGCCCCTTAATTGATAAAATGTCAATTTAATTTCAATTAAGTCCCTAATCTATTACAAAATTAGGTTTCGAATGTGTTAAAAATAGGATATAAAGTGAGAACATCAAACACCCCATACCTAGACCTTTACTTGTCCTCAATTAAAAATGATCAAGGCTTAAGATGGTTCCTAGATTTTCTATCCCGTAACATATCCAAACCTTTCCCTTGAGAATCCTTTAAAACCTGAACATGAGAGACTAACTATCCCCATATTTGTGACTAAAAAAATTCTACACAACAAAATTCCCAAAACAAATATTGCTTCCAAGTAAGGTGATCATCATCCAAAAATAAGGTGAAAATAAGTTAAATCTACCCAAAAGTTCCCAAATAGGCAAACTGAGCCTTCAAATTAATTTTTTCATTTCTCTCAATTTCTCTCATTTTGCCTAGGAGTTTTTTTGGGTTTTCATCCTAACTTCCCAATCTTTTTACCTCACACCTCACATTTTTCCTCACAATTTAAGCCTCTCCTTTTTTCATAGGTCGCCCTTTCGGGTTTTTGACCTATCCGGGCTCCCAAATATTTTGCCCAAGTTGCCCTATCGGGTTTTCAACTTAGCGGGTTTATTATATATATTTTTTATTTTTATAATTTTTTCAAAAATACCTCCTTAGAAGTTATCAATTATAATAAAAAAAAAGCAATATCATATCAAGCACGTGCTAGTAGTGAGATTAACTAATTTCCCCCAACCCACACTTAAAATCTAGCATTGCCCCCAATGCAAATGAACGATTAAAGCACAATTTTAGAATAAAGGAAAGTAGGAAAATGCTCACAACTAGGACCACGAAGGTCTAGCTCCTCCGTGGTGGAGAGCATGCCTTCGAGCCCGCTCCTCCTGCCTGTGTCATCGCCTAGAGAATCTTCACAAAGATGCTTGAACACTGAGTGAATTCGCCTTGACACAACACTCCCATGTCCAGTAAACGATGGGCATTATGCAAAGAAGGATGAATGATGATAGAGGCCTTCTCAGTGCTGCCTTTTACTCTCCCGGTGATTGCTGGCCAAAAGGTAGCCTCGCTGAAACCAGGGGCATTGTCAAAATCACCAACCCCCATCCCAATCTCCCATACAAAAATCTCGACTAAATCTTCATAACTCAAGTGATATGGCAATCATTTAGGCAAAATGATATGTATTTTCCCTCCGCCCGTAATTCCTTCTTAATTGTGGCGAGGAATTCAAGAGTGAATCTGGTGTAGGTCAAAGCTCTCTGGTGCAGAAAATTTTCCAAGCCAACCTTCCTAAACAGTTTCTAAACATGTTGCCACAATCCCAATTTGTTCTTAAAAGTGGCTTGGTGAGCAAAGTTTGTTGAAAGGATTGTTCTTTTGGGAGCCACCAAGTTTCTCCACCGTATATCATATTCACCTCTAATTCCGGTCAACTCCATATGGTTATCTGCACGAGGTCGGGATGAACTAGCTCCAGTTTGACCCCTTTTCGTCGAAGACATAAGGTATCTAGCAGCCAAAACACACTCCAAAAGTGAACAAATTTACACTATGCAATGAATTTCAGAAAGTGTCACAAAAGTGTAGCAAAGTGTCACAATAAGTGTCACAATAAGTGTCACAAACATCAATCACCAAAATACTCATCCCCAATATGCTACTAGCTCACCAACACTCAACAAACACCCAAAACTTCAATATCATATCACACATGGTGTTCCACAATCCCAAACTATAGCATTAGACAAAATCTCAAGAACACTTATTAACAAAATTCTTCAAATTCACTAACAAATTGAGAAGTGTTGCCGTGAAAGTGATGGGAAAAGTGAGTCGAACACCAAAGAACCAAATGTGTGCAAAAAAGGTTGAATTTGACCACAAATTTAAGAACCCCCCCCCCCCAATTTCTAGGGTTCTTGAGTTTTTAAATCAAAATTGGGGAAGATGGATATGAATTTGGTGTTGGGGATATGGAAGAGTGGAAGGAAAATGGAGAGGGAAGTGGATTTGGTAAGTGTGAGATGGTGGAAAGTGGATAATGGTGGAGGAAAGGTGTAGGTGGTGGAGGAATTTAGAGAGGAAAGGAGAAAGGTAGGAGAAAAAGGAGGACAAATGGGAGAAAAGGAAGAGAGGCCCGCTGCAACCCAAGAAAGGAGGGGATGAACGCGTGCCACATGCAGCCCACAGTCCCTAATTTATTTTAATTTTTTATGGTACCTGTGATGCGGCCCGTATGGAAGGTTTGCTGCCCGCAGAGGAAGCAGTGGAATCCTGTCTTGGCCTTTTTCTTCGTTGCAGGCCGCAAGTCAGATCAGTGGCCAGCAGAGGAGGCACTGGAATCTTGTCTTGGCCTTTTTCTTTGTTGCAGGCCGCAAGGCAGGTCAGCGGCACGCAGAGGAGGCACTGAATTGTGGTTCGAAATGGCTTCAAAAATCCATTATTTGATCCCCAAAATTACTCCAAAGAATCCCAATCCTTCAAAATCACAACCAAAGCAAAACTAGCATAATATTGCTCCAAAATCACAATATAAATTAATTTTTTCATAATGTTCAAAATGAAACAAAGCAATAAAAATAAAATTAAATAACAATTTCATTGACGGAATATCCCGGATGAACAAAACCAAGTTTATGTAGCGTTGTCGGCACGACTTACTGACATAAGCTCCCAAAAAAATGAAGTTACATCAATGGATTTGCATCAATAGCATCCAGATGATTAAAACCAAGTTTATTTAACGTCGTCGGCATGACGTATTCACAAAGAAACCACTACTCACTAAGCGGGTCGTCGAGAAGTGTTTTCTCAACTAGTTCCGGTTGGAAACTCTCATAATAGGGCTTCAAACGGTGGCCATTCACTTTGAAGACTTTGGAAGTCTCCTCAATCATAATCTCCACCGCCCTATGAGGGAAAACTTTCATCACCAAAAAAGGGCCAATCCACATTGATCGCAATTTTCCCAGAAATAACCGAAGACGAGATTGGAATAGATGGACTTTTTTACCAACGTCAAAGTCCTTTCTATTGATTAAAACATCATGCTTGGCCTTGGTTTTATCCTTGTAAATTGCGGCATTCTCATAGGAGTCATTTCGAATGTCCTCAAGCTCTTGTAATTGAAACTTTCGGTCGGCCTCATCCAAATTCATATTGAAGCTTTTACGACCCAATATGCTTTGTGTTCAAGCTCAATTGGTAAGTGACACGGATTTCCAAAAACCAACTGATATGAGCACATTCTAATCGGGGTCTTATAGGCCATTCTACACGCCCACAAGGCACCATCTATCCGAATGCTCCAATCCTTCCTATTCGGATTAACCGTTTTCTCAAGGATTGATTTGATCTCTCGATTGGAGACCTCGACTTGGCCATTTGATTGTGGGTGATAGGCCGTGGAAATTTTATGGGTTACCCCATACTTCTTCATCAAAGCCTTGATTGTGCGATTGCAAAAGTGGGTTCCTCGGTCACTAATCACGGCTCGGGGGATACCTAACCGGGAAAAGATGTTTGCTTTCAAGAACTCCGCCACCACTTTTTAATCATTGGTCCTAGTGGCCTTTGCTTCGACCCACTTGGACACATAATCGATGGCAAGAAAAATATATGTGCAACCAAAAGAATTTGGGAAGGGTCCCATGAAGTCAATTCCCCACACATAAAAAATCTCACAATACAAGATGTTTTTTTGGTGGTATTTCATTTCTTTGGGAAATGTTTCCCGTTCTTTGACACTTTTCACAAGATTGAAAAAACCTACAGGAGTGTTTCATCAAGTGAGGCCAATAGAGACCACATTCTAAAACCTTCAAAGCAGTTTTTTTGGCACCAAAATGTCCACCACATGCAAGAGAGTGATACATATTTAGAATTTACCATACTTCATTCTCCAGGACACATCTTTGGATCATTTGATCCGGGAAATGCTTCCTTAGATATGGATCATCCCACACGTAGTACTTAGCCTCACTTTTCAACCTATCCCTTTGGGCCTTAGAGAAATTTGGGGGAAATTGACGGGAGACAAGAAAATTAACTAGATCGGCATACAAGGGTGAGCATCTCTAATCGCAAATAATTATTCGTTAGGAAATTCTTCCCTAATGGTCTCCCTCATAGGCTTCTCAATAGCACTCTCCAACTCACAAGTCGATGTCAATCGACTTAGGTGGTCAGCCACTACATTCTCACTCCCCTTTTTGTCCCTCACCTCTAAGTTAAACTCACTCAAGAGGAGTACCCATCTAATCAACCTACGCTTGGCTTCCTTTTTGGTTATTAAGTGACGAAGAGCCGCATGATCCGTGAAGACAATGACCTTTGTACCAAGTAGGTACGACCTAAATTTCTCAAGAGCGTATACCACCTATAACTCTTTCTCCGTGATGGAATAATTGCATTGTGCATCATTAAGAGTTATCGAGGCATAGTATATAGCATGAGGGATTCTCCCTACCCTTTGACCTAGAACCACACCGATGTTATAGTCACTAGCATCACACATAATCTCAAAAGGGAGGTCCCAATTAGGGGGTTGGATAATGGGGGCTGAAACAAGCATTGACTTTAAAGTGTCAAAGACTCTTTTGCATTCTAGGTCAACCACAAAATCCGCCTCTTTTTGCTACAACTTTCACAAAGGGGAGGTAATCTTAGAAAAATCTTTAATGAAACGCTGGTAAAAACTAGCATGACCTAGAAATGACCTAACATCTC
Organism: Rubia tinctorum; assembly: GCA_032355605.1. Taxonomy (NCBI): domain Eukaryota; kingdom Viridiplantae; phylum Streptophyta; class Magnoliopsida; order Gentianales; family Rubiaceae; genus Rubia; species Rubia tinctorum. The sequence continues at coordinate 8,502 of JAULKM010029827.1, read as the reverse complement.
TAATACTCGACGGGTATGGTAGGGATTGGATCATATCAACATTAGCTTTGTCTACCTTAAGATCTTGGGAAGAGACCACATGACTTAATACGATGCCCTTTTCCACAATGAAGTGCCATTTTTTGAAGTTTAATACGAGATTGCTTTCAATGCACCTCTTGAGCACTAACGATAGATGGTTTAAAAACCTATAAAAAGAATCTCTATGAACGGTGAAAGCATCCATAAAAAACTCTACAAAGTGCTCAACAAACTCCGAAAATATGCTAACCATGCACCTTTGGAATGTGTTGGGAGCATTGCATAGACCGAACATCATGCGCCTATAGGCAAAAGTGCCTAAAGGGCATGTGAAAGTGGTCTTCTCTTGATCATCCAGGGCTATGGAAATTTGGAAATACCCGGAATACCCATCTAGGAAACAATAATAATCTCGCCTGGCAAGCCTCTCAAGCATTTGATCAATAAATGGTAGAGGAAAATGGTATTTCCTAGTTACCGCATTCAATCTAGGGTAATCAATACACACTCTCCACCCATTTTGCACACGAGTGGGAACCAATTCACCCTCTTGGTTCTCTATCACGGTCACACAACTTTTCTTGGGTACAACTTGGGTGGGGCTTACCCACTTGCTATCGGAGATGGGGTAAATCATTCTAGCTTGGAGAAATTTAAGGATCTCACTCTTTACTACCTCCACCATCAGCGTATTAAGCTGACGTTGGGGTTGCCTAACCGGTTTAGCCCCATCATCTAACAAGATACGATGCATGCAAGTGGAAGGGCTAATTCCTTTGATATCACCAATGGTCCACCCGATTGCCTCTTTATGGCTTCTAAAAACCTCCAGCAATCCCCCTTGTTCCTTGGTTAGTTTAATCGACAATATCACGGGTAAAGTTTCTCCCTCACTAAGGAACACATATTTCAAATCCTCGGGTAGTGGCTTTAATTCCACACCCGGTGCCTTCTCAAGAGATGTGGGAAATACCACATCTGGAGGTGCATCGAGAACTTCACTAAGGGGTTTGAGAGGTAGCTTATCAACAAAATTAAGCCTTTAAATAGTTTCAAGTAAATTTATCCTCAAAGAATAATCATGCAATTCATTCACATAGAGGCTATTTTCTAAAGTGACCTTCAAACAATCCATGCCATCAATCACAATCATATCTTGTACATAGTTATAAAAAATATTGACAATATCAATAGCATGGCAAGAATTACCCTCACTAGGGAATTTCATGGCATCATAGATGTTAAACTTCACAATTTCCCCATTATACTCCATGGTTAAATATCCACTATGCACATCGATTTTAGTTCTAGAAATTTTCAAAAATGGCCCCCTAACAAGATAGGGGTGACACGTTTGTCATTCTCCATATCTAGAACATAGAAATCGGCCGAGAAAATCAATTTATCAACCTTAAACAAAACATCTTCCACAATTCCCCTAGGATAAGCATTGGAATGGTTCGCCAATTGGATCACTACCCTAGTTTCATGCAATTTCCCAAGATCTAGGGTTCATATAAGGAGTATGGAATCACATTGATTGATGCTCCTAGATCTATCATGACATTTTGGAAATTCTTACCACCTATGATACAAGGGATGGTAAACATGTCGGGATCATTGCACTTATGGGGAAGCTTGTTTTGGAAAAGGGCCGACACTTGACCACCAATTTTTATCTTTTCACCAATTTTCAAAGTTTAACTTCTCCTAGGGGTACGTAATTCCTTGAGGAATTTAACAAACTTAGGTACTTGGTAAATGGCATCAAAGAGAGTAATATTTACCTCACACTTGCGGAAGACTTCAAAAAGTGATTTGTTCTCATCTTTGTGATTCTTGTCCTGCAAAGCCGCTGGAAAAAGTGGTGGTGGTGGAAAGATCTTCTTGATTTCACGCTTCTCCGGTGGTTGGGTGGCCACCTCCTTGACCTCTTTTTCCTTCACTACTAGCTCATCCTCTATCTCCTTCCCGACCTTTACAATTTTCTCGGGGTATTTGATCTATTTTCCACTCCTCAAGGTTATGACACTAGCATTAGGAAGCCGGGGGTTTAACTCCGGTTGTGATGGAAGTTTCCCGGAATCCCTAGCTTCCAATCGGGCCACAGAGGATGCTATTTGGCTAACTTGGATTTCCAAACTCTTAAACCTCTTGGAGGAGCGGGCCTCTATGTTTGTGATTCTAGATGTGGTTCGGTCTTCCAAGTTATTGACCATGTTTGTTATAGCATGCATGAGCACCTCGTGCTCCAACCTTGGTCTTCCTCCTCGAGGGTTTGAAGACTCTTCATCACTTAGGTAGGGTTGTTGTAGCGCCCGATTTTGCCCTTGATTTCCTTGGAAGTGGGGTTGCCCTCCTTGATGGTTCGGTTGATACACACCTTGGCCACCTTGAGGGTTCGATGAACCAGCTTGATCATCTCTCCATCTAAAGTTTGGATGGTCTCTCCACCTGGGATTGTAGGTCTTGGAGTATGGATCATACTTCTTCTCATTTCCTTGTCCTCTTTGTAAACCTTGACCACCTTGGTAGCCTCTATTACCTCGGAAACCTTTCACTTGCCCTCCTTGATAACCCAAGGGTTTAGCCTCCTCAAACTCTTCATCTTGGATATAAGGACATGCATCGGTGGGATGTTCCAATGAACACACCCCATAAGCTTTGACTTGATGCACCTCCCCTTCATTAGCCCTTTCATCATTGAAGGTAAAGCTTGAACTCGCTCCTAAAGTTTGGGGGTTTCCGTATTTGGAAACTCTTGCACTCTTGCCCTTTCTCTCACCGAATTGTCTCATCCCGTTGTCCGTGTCTTCAAACAATTCCATGGAATCTTTCGGGCTCTTGTTGGCAATCAACCCATTACAGCGGCATTGACCATCTTCATGTCTTCAATGGACAAACCATCGAAGAAATAATACACAAGATTTCCTTCCTTGTAAGGGTGGTAGGGGAAACTAGCTAGAAACCTCTTGAACCTCTCCCAATATTCATACAAATATTCACTCGACTGTTGAGAGATGTTGCTTAGCTCCTTCTTCAAACTCTCTGACTTAGATGTTGGAAAATTTTTTCCAAGAACTTACGCTTCATGTCCATCCATGAGGTTATACTTAAGGGGGGGGGGGTAGTATAGCCATTCTTTGGCCGCATCCTTCAAAAAGAAAGGAAATGCCCGTAGATTGAAATTATCCTCCGAGACTCCGGTTGGCTTCATGTTCATGCTCACAAGGTGGAACTAGAATAAATGCTTGTTCGCATCTTCCCCACTCATCCCATAGAAAGATGGTAGATAATGGATCATCCCGGATTTGAGCTCACAAGTGACATTTTCTGGAAGAGGGGGAAAGATGATGCAGAATGGTTGACTCTCTAGGTTAGGAACCATGAGCTCCCTCAAGGTTCTAGTATCATCCGCCATAGTTGGTGCAACTACTTCGGTTGGTGCTTGAGAATCTTGGTTAGCAAAATGAGCTAGTCTTCTTGCTCTCCGAAGTGTTCCTAAAAGATCAAGATCGTAGTGCAAATATTCTTGTCTATTGGTACGAGTATCAACCATAAACTAAGAACTAGAGCAATACAACCATATCCCAAGAAACAATCACAAAAAATAAGCAAATGTCAACAACAAACAAGTAAAACTACAAAACAAATAAATAACTACACTAGCACTTCAATAAAATACGCCTTGTCCCCGACAACGACGCCAAAATTTGGGAGGCCGGTCCTTGTAGTCGTTATTAGTAAATATATTTGTGCTATCCCGATATTTCTCGCTTGTAGGATATTGTGTTAGTTGTATTGGTTCTCCATGTGTATTGCTATTCTCGGGGAAGTCTATGACGCCGATCGTCTAGGGTGACCCGAGGGTAAGGGTTATTGTGTGGCGCCGATCACCCACTTTAACTATAACCGAGGAGAGGCGAGAAATATCTTCACCCGAAAGGTGTTGATAAGTTCTCCAAAATATGTGATTGATGCATAATAAATAGGATAATTATTCGATGATCAAATGATGGATAGAAATGTAAACCAATTGCGCCCAAAACTCATTATCATCTTCATTACATAATTCGTGCTAGTGTGATTGTAGTTCAATTAATTTCTCTAATTGTTGGTTGATTTAATAGCTTAAAATAGTCGTAGTGCTTTTCTAAACTCAAAAACCCCCAACTTGGTTACCACACACGTAGAGTGACTTCTTCGTGTGCCTTTTTACCACTTTTAACACTCGATAAAACTCTTTTTTCTCTGTGGACGACCCTGACTTGCCACTATCTACTTTCTAGTAGTATAGCCGCAATTATGGCATATAAATACATCTTTGAGAGGCACAACGACGGCCTCCCAGTATTCTCTTTTGAAAAGTTTCGATCTTATTTCCTTGGTACCAAAGTTATTGTGTACACTAACCATGCAGCGCTTCGTTATTTGATGACACAGAAAGAGGGTAAGCCGAGATTGATTAGATGGATTTTGCTGTTAAGTGAGTTTAAAATGGGTACAGAGAACCTTGTAGCCGATCATTTGAGCTGGTTGGTTCCATACCAAAATGTTGTGGTAATGTCACCAATGACGGAACATATACGGGAGGAGTTCCTCGTTGAACAATTGTTTGTAATTGGGAACCTCCAACTGTGGTATTCCAACACTGTAAATTTCTTGTTTCTGGTAAATTTCCTCCCCATTTTTCTAAGGCTAAAAAAGATAGGCTAAAAAGTGATGCTAAGTATTATGTGTGGGATGATCCCTTTTTGTGAAAACATTGTGTTGATCATGTTGGTAGGATATGCATCCCCGATAATTTATTGTATTCAATTCATGGTTTTTGTCATTCTTCTGCATGTGGCGGTCATTTTGGAGCAAAGAGGACCGCTAGAAAAGTCCTGGAAAGTGGTTTTTATTGGCTTATGTTGAATAAACATGCATACCTTTTTTTCAAAGCTTGTGATGAGTGTCAGAGAGTAAGAAATATTTCCTCTAGAAATGAGATACCTCAAAAACCTACATTGTATTGTGAAATCTTTAATGTTTGGGGCATTGACTTTATTGGACCTTTCCCAAACTCTTTTGGCTTTACATATATTCTTCTTTCCGTTGATTATGTGTCAAAGTGGGTTGAATCAAAACCCACTAGGACTGATACTTCTGAAGTGGTTGCAGATTTCATGAAAGATAATATCTTCTCTAGGTTTGGGGTCCCCCGAGCCTTGATTAGCGACAGTGACACTTGCAATTGGACAATTGAGGTAATTTCGAAGAAGTATGGTGTTACACACAAGACATCCACTGCCTATCACCCACAAATCAATCCGTCACTTCCACTCAACCTCTTCTCCTTCACCGCCAATACCGCCCAACCACCATTCCTCCACCAAAAACCGACCAGATTCACCCATTAAAACCTGCCAAAAACATTCCCCAACACTTACCCTCCACAAATTCACATCAATTCCACCGATTAAGCCCACAATTCATTTGAATTTGAAACCCTAGAAATTGGGGGTTTTGAATTTTCGGTTGTTTGGGCTAGAGAATTTTTGTGGGCTAGTTTAATTCATCATCCTAACCTTCAATTAGTACATTTCTTCAACCATATGCTCTTGAATTATTCAATTCATTAAAATTGTTGATTTGTGTGAATGTGTTATTTTGTAGGAAATTGTTGGAATTTTCACTAATTGATTCTTTTGTGATATGAATTGGCTTTGGTATTGGATTATTGAATTGTTGTGGATTTTTTGCCATGAATTGTTCTTTTGGTGGTTGTTGTGGGTTGTTCATCTGGATTAGTTAACTAGGTAATTAAATATTGGATATATGTTACTCTACATTGGAAATATACATGTGCACATTAACTATGTTTGATCTCTAATTGTTGAATATTATTCTGCTTGGCCTAAATTGTTGAAATGGGATGTGATTAAGGCAGACTATATTCAACATGTAGGTTTTGAAATTCACATGTATGGGCCATTGTAGTGGCTTTTTTAGGATGGTAATATATTCAATACATCAATTTAAATGCGCTTCTAATTTCTATAGTAATGTTTTGATGTCTATCCATATGTGCATACTATATTAGAGGTAATTACTTGATTTTTGTCACTATATCCATGTGCGTCTAATGTAGTTTGCTATTTAAATACATATAGCCCCAAAGAAGAGAGCGAGAGCAGGTCCTTCTGTCGCTGAGGGGTGGGACGTCTTATCATCGAGGAAGATCCAGGAGACGAGCTTCGCCAATGAAGCCACATTGGAGGCCCTTCAGCTGAAGGAGCTGATCCTATGCCTCCTCGATAAAGGAGGTATGAGAGGTTTCTTGTCCCGAGGAGCACCCACCGATCGGAGATACACCCTTGAGTTATTATCCATGGTGAGGGCATATACGGAGAGAGATGGAGTGCCCAATGAGAGGTTCATTCGGTTTCATCTGAATGACCGATCATACGAGTTGAGCCTCTCGGATATTGAGGAGACCTTTGGGTGAGACGGAGCAGAAATCCGGACGAGGTTCGACATGGAGAAACACACTCCCACTATTGAGGAGAACTTCTTGTTTAGGCACACCATCACGAGGCAGATGCGGAATGTCAGGGACAAGAACAATGTCATCATCTATCCGGAGCTTTGGTATGTGCACTGCCTCCTCTCCACCACTCTATTCTATTGCACCGAGGCAAAAAATGTGCCAAATGATGAGATTCAGTTTCTTTGGGAGTTCACGAGCGAGGGCACAGGATATGGAGAATGGGCAGACTTGTCGATCACAAAGGTCTTGGAGGTGGCGAAGAAGGAGAAAGGCGAGATATCATTAGGGGCATGATCACCCTACTTGTGGAGCAGTTACACATTGCCATACCTGAGGGCCTTTAGCAACTTCGTCGGGGGGAATCTTATCGCATCACGTCGACCCAGATGGTAAACTACCACTTGATCAAGACTACGACGGATCCACGGGCTTTCCATTTGTTATACAGGGCTGGAGGTGTCACTTTCATGAAGCTTCCATAGCCCCACTGTACGAAGCTGGAGTTGGACACCCCGGTGACAGATTTAGCGATCGAGCTAGATCAGGAGTGCAGGTGGGGATTTTTGCGGGAGCTTAACAACCTCCCGGTCCAGTATGACGAGGGTACTCTACCATACACTATGGATCCGCCGCATGATGCACCCAATTTGCCATATCCATCTCCATAGCACCAGCAGCCCGATCCGATGCAGGAGGATCACATCAGCCGCATCTAGCCTCAGCAGATTTCTTTTACCCGCTGCACGACATGATCTACGACCACAACCTGTACGTGTTGCGATACTTGTTGGATATGGATGATGAGATTGATCTGATCGTATCCAGAGTGTGGGATATGCATGCGTGTGGTGATGGAACCACTGGACCAGATCCTAGAGCAGCGAGGCACAGGGAGAGACGGCAGAGGAATAAGGAGTGGATGTCTCAGTATCATCCTCACAGTAGTGTGTATGAGCATTTTTCTTTCGAGTACCCCCCTACTTTTTTATGTATTGTGTTTTGCCCTATTTTGTATACATTGAGGGCAATATATTATTCCAGTTTGGGAGGGGATTTTTTATTCACTGTTTATCTTTTGGGATGCTATAGTTTATCTTTTGGGACAGTGTATTTATGATGTAGACTTGAGTATTTTTTCTTACTTTTGGGATGCCACATTTTGATATATTCAGATAGTTTAGGTAGTTTTGACATGCTAGTTTTGACCTGCAGTAGCTTTTTGGAAATTTATGATTGAAAAACACTAAAAGTATTTTTTTAATAATTTTGAAAGATAGCAAAAATAAAAAGAAAACCCACTAAGTTGAAAACCCGATAGGGCAGTTTGGGCAACATTGGGGGCTTGGATAGGTCAAAAACCCGAAAGGGCAGCCTAGGTAAAAATGAGAGACTAAATGTGGGTGAGAAACATGATGTGTGGCTAGAATGAAAACCTGAAAGGGCTCCTAGGCAAAATGAGAGAAAGAGAAAGAAAGAAAAATTGTTTAAAAAATCTACTCATTTGTCAGCGTTGGAGTCATAAGGTTACGGTTGATATATGGATAAATCAGGTAGCCTAACATCATAGGACTTCTTGGGATTGGGAAACTTAGCGGGAAAATGAAGTAGGGTTAGAAATTCTTGATTTTTTTGTACATCATTTTGGTTGATATATTGGTATGAAGTAAAGTGCGTGCTTGAATGTCTCATATGGTTTTGACTTCATTTTATGCCATTGGATATTGGGATTATGAATTTGGGACTTTGAAATGTTTTTATGGGTATGAATGAATTGATAAGTGGTAGGTTTGGTTAGATTTAGGGATTGGGGTTGTGTGAAGAAAAATTCTCACTCAATCTTTGATTTTAGGACTTCTGATATTGAGAGCTTTTGTGAGGCTTTGATTTGGGGGAATATTAGTATTAGGATGTGGACATGTGGAATTGTTTTTGTTCTTGAATATTTTCTT
>JAULKM010029801.1:0-13728 GCA_032355605.1 Rubia tinctorum | reverse complement strand
TGGAGGCCAAATGCTCGTGAATCCTGGAGGAGGTATGTCCTTAATAGGTCAACCCTCTAGATTGTAATCATTTCGGCCTGTAGTATCTTTCTCCAAATCGGAACCATATTGTGACCCCATGAAATTACTAATTTCATAATCAGAGTTCATCCCCTCCGCGAGTTAACAATTTCCCCCTCTAGCCTAACCCTACCGGATAACCCCCTCTTAGTAGATTCCTCTCCTCAAATAGCCATTAATGTAGTAAGAAATGGAAGAAAAAGAGAAAGGATCTTCAGAACTTACTGTTTCTGAGGAAAAGTTGCTAGGAGATAAAGAGGATGGCAGATGGAAGTTGGAGAGAACTTGGAAGGATAACTCCCTCCGGAAAATACCTGTGAATAAAGTGAAGAGGAGTTAGGAAGAAAATGGGTAGTTAAGAAGCCTGAAATGGCAGCAAAAGTAATCTTTATCTTGAAAAAAATTAAAAAAAAATTGAAAAGGCGTAACAATAGTTTTGTGCCTTTTCAGAGTCGGCCGGTCTTCATGCACCTAGGCGCAAGGGTGAAGGGCCACACACGCCTTCTTATAAGAATAAGAAAACTGGTTACCAACTAAGAGTCCCTGATGATGCTCGAACATTTTTATCTCAAATGGTGATTACGTTGAGTCTATAAATAACAGACCTTGAATGTTTTCTTAACGGATGTCATCTCTAACACTGATTAATTCAGTCTACAAACCACAACCTCGAAGGCTTTCGATCGACCATCTCGAGACCACCCTGTATCCTCGAGTGATTTTCTAGGGGCTTTTGATAAGTACCTGGCCCATGTGATGCTATAAGCCTGTATTAATTAACCCATGCAGGCTTGAAACAGTAAGCATTGATACTGTATTTATGGGATAATGACAAGATATATGGATAAATATGCATTATTAGGAATATACAGTATAAATACAAGGTATGTTTTCATTTTCTGATTCATTCACTCTTATAGGGTATTTGGGCTCTTTGTTAACTTAAGATTCAGAGAGTTTACCCTTTGTATTACCCTAGGGTTTGCAAGTTACGAACTAGGAGCTCGAGCGGTTGGTTTATTTGGTTCACAGATGCATCACAGCTAGAGATTTCACTTCCTCCTGCTGACCTGGTGCGGCCTCCAACTGCCCCAACCTTCTCCACGATGTTGGCGCCACCTCTAGCCACCCCATCTCCTCCACCACCTATAAAGAAGACGCCACTATTAGAGATTTTACCTCTGCCCGTTAACCCCGTATCGCCTCCAGCCACCCCAACCTTCTCCAAGGCATCGGCACCGCCTCCAGCCAACCCATCTCCTCCACCACTTTTAAAGCAGTCATGATTTCACCTCCGCCTGCACCCATTGCAGCCTTCTCCACAGCATCATCGTTGCCTCCAGCCACCACCACGGTGTTGCGAACAAAGCGATTGAACAGGTTTGGGTTTTCAATTTTGGGGGAAACGATAAGGCGATTAAAATAAAAATCCAGGGGAAACAATAAGGCGTTTGGAACTAATTTTTGATTTGAAATAATTTGGATATATGTGTTAGAGTTTTATTCTCAAATGGAGATTAAATGCTTCGGGTAGTAGAGAAGAAAAAAGAAGAAGAAGAGGAGGAAGAAAGAAGATATGGTTATTTGGGGTAAAATAGAAATTTAATTTTTTTTCCTTTTTTTTCTTTTTTCCGAGAGGGTAAAATAGTGTTTTCATCAAATTCCATCCTAAATATGTTGGAATGGGTATATTTGCAGTTTCACTCACTATTTATGGTTATTTTGACAATTTCAATTATGAAAAGGTTATATTGACACTTATGTGAAGTAGGTAGGGTTATGTAAGAACTTTTCTCTAAAAGTTATCTTCCTGCCGATAATTTTTTAACTAATTATAAGGCGGTAAATGGTGCTAAATTTGGGTATGATTCCTATCTATTACCTCCACCCCACGTGTTAGTAATAGTAGGCCAGATATCCAATATAATCACCCTATCAAAAGATTACATGGAGGAAAATATAAGGGCTCTATGCATACAAAATGAATAATCTTTGGTGTGCAGTTGATACATGTATATATATGTCCTCTTTCCTCTTCCTTTTGATAATGAACCAGTGAAGATAGGCTTGCAGCTTAGTGATTGCTTCCAACATTTGAATTAGATGAGCTAACAACATCAGCTAATCATGAGTTCCTTGCTTGAAATCCAATGGGCTTCAGATCTGCAAAAGGGGTATGACCATCAGTAACCATAGAATGAGTACAGAGTAATCCAAGCTAAACCATAGTAAGCCCTTAGGTATACAGTGATGCAAAGAGAGTTCATTGGTAGACGAGGGATCAAAATATGAGAGACTGGATCTGCATTTTATCCATTATTATTATCCCTCTAATTTTTCTCTAAGTATTAGCAAAACTTATTTCACCTCCGGGTTCCTGAGGATTCATAAAGTGTCCCTTCTTAGAAATAAACTCTACAGCTGAATTTGCATTTCTATATATGAACTAAATCTTAGCATCACAGGAGGAAGCCAATTGGTTTATCTCATAAGCAATAGAAAACACAGAGTATTCATGGAAGAAAGGATCTTCTATTGTTCTGATCACAGTGAGACTGTCATTTTCAAGTATGGAGATGGAGATAGCAAGTTTAGAGACTATAAGGATGGCCATTCTCATAGCTTTCAGTTCCGCATAAAGTGGACTATGAGCTGGAAATGAGCAGAAAAAAACATGTTAGAAGTTTCCCTAACACTCTAATGATAATGCCAGTAGTCCCTTGTTTCATATGATAATCAAATGCAGTATCAACATTCAGTTTGAATCCTAAGGTCAGTTTTTCCCATGAATTTATTCTTACCTTTTTTACCCATTTTCTTTTTAATGAAAGGTATAATTCCATTATTTGTTCAGAAATCATCCATACAGTTACAACCACCCAATGGAAATGCACTAAAATCATGAAAAGATGGATCCTTTTTTGGTTGGTTAAACAATGGGTACTGGAGGATACAACATCATATATAAAGGTATCCCTATGTTTACATAAGATCCAAAAGGTGATCAGACCTAGGGTTTTGATGATGCAGCTATGTGATTTAGATGATCCCTTAAAATAGAGGTAAAATGATATTCTATTCCACATTGAATCAAATTTTCTATGTCTAATCATTATCAGGTTATGTATTTTAACCCACATTGATTATGAGAATGCACAACTATTAATGAAATGAAGCTCAGATTCCACATTACAATTATTAACACATTTGGAAGTGATACTAAGCTAAAGTGCTGCAATATGTTATGAAAAGGTAAGAGATTGTTCATCAATCTCCAAGTAAAGACAGATAATTTACTTGGCATGTAATATTTCCAGATTTTTCTAAGGGAAAGATTCATTCTATCAAACAGTCAGATGGACATTATATTTTTGTATCGTTTTCTTTGTTGCCTCTATCATCACAGTGGCTTCCTCACCCACTGTTTTTCTTGGTGCGTGAATTCATTTTAAGCTACTATTCCAACTAGTTGGTGAAACTAGTATTTGATAAGGTATGGGCCGAATTGGCCCTAAGTAAGAAATTCGGTCCAACAAGCAAACATGCCCAAGTTGGAGCAAAGGGATCAAGAGGAAGATGCTGATGGAACAACGTCTGTCCTATCAGCCACCTAACGTGTATAACAAGGAGAATAAATGTGCAAATGAGGTAAGATTTCAAAATCCAATCACTATTCATACTTTACACTCGACATGGAAAACATGGATGACCGGAGCGTTGGAGCAGGCACAACCCTATGCCTTCTTGCCTGACCTTAGCCTGTCTATCTTGTAGGTTCAGGAGTCAACCGGAGTGCAAGAGAATAAAGGAAGAAGATTATCAAGAATCGGCATTATCATTGGAGCCGTCTAACTTCATCTTTCTCGCATCCTCGGAGCTTAAGCATCATGGAAGAACAACCACTAGTAGGAAACTTGCTCAACCAATTTATCATGGAAGACGTGACACATTTGGGGGACTAGCTCACTCTGACATCGACATGAGAGTGACATCAGGTTCAGATGATCGCGGAGCTTGTTTACAACTCGAAAATACTCCAAAAAATCATGTCATCACAGAAGGAAATGATGAGGAGGTTGAAGGAGATGGAGGAGAAAGAAAATGGAAAGCTAGAACGGAAAGGACGTGGTATGCAGCCAACCAAGCTCTTTCCAGAGTGACGGCTAGGCATCCAACCGGAGAGAGTGGGATTTGGAGACAACCCGGATCATGGCCAAGAATGAGAGGATCGCGGCTACCTCTGGGAGGAAGACCTATGCCGAAGGAGGAGAGGCAATGGAAAATAGCGAGTGGCATGTAGGCTACATGCCAACACCAAGAAGGAAGGATCCGACCAAGGGCATAACCCCATTGATAAGAACGGAGGAAGAGTTAAGAAGGAAACAAGGGAGATGATCTCCATTTACCAGGAGGATATAACTATTCACAGCTGATCCAAAGTTAAAGATAACCCCAACCCTGGGCCAGTACAAAGGCGAGGCAGATCGAAAAGACCACCTGCACACATTCTGCACCAACATGGCCACCTTCAGGATACCATAAGCCCTTTGGTGCAAAGTGTTTGCAGCCACTCTGACACTTGCAACCAGAGTGTGGTTAAAGAACCTGGAGGATGATACCATTAATGGCTTTAGTCAGTTGGAACAGAAATTCTTGACCCATTTTATGCAGAGGAAAAAGTTTTAGAAAACAAGGTCCAAGCTTCTGGAAATCAGGTAGACGCCAGCAGAGACGTTGTAGGGATATTGGGAAAGGTTCAATGATGAGGCAAACCAGGTAGAGGAGAGAAGCATCCAGTTCCTCATAGATATGTTCATAAAAATACTTGAGGTATGAGCTATTGTTGAGGGACTGCACCCTGGATACACAAAAAATAATCGACAAGCTGATGAGAAGGGTAGAAAATTTTAGCAGGGCAAACCTGGCTGATAGGAGAAGAAATAAAGCCAGGGCGGTCACAGCCAGTAGAAGACATTCATGGACAAAGATGAAAGGTTAAGGAAAGCAGGAGGCGCAAAGATGGGCTCACAGCACCCGTCAGGCAGGTTTGAGAGGGAAGAGAGAACATTCGATCCCCTCATCAAAACCCCTAATGAAATCTTTTCCTTGCTGGCAGGGAAGGGCATATTGGATGTCCCACCAAAAATGAAGGCTGGCCCCAGCAAGGGGAGCAAATCTCATTTCTGTGTTTATCACGACAACCATGGTCATGACACAAACGAGTGCGTTCAAATGAGGAAAAACATATAGGACTCCGTCCAGAGTGAAAATCTAGCACCTAGAAAAAATGCAAGTTCCCACAACAAAGCTACGTATTAGAGCAAGAATAAGCATGCAGGCTATCGAAAGCAGCAAGATGGCCGTGGTAGAGAAAGGAGCCCAGACAGAGAGCAGAGGCCTGACAAAGGAAATGAAGTTGCTAGAGCTGGGGTTGGAGAAGAAAGAGGTAAAGTGCAAAGAGAGAATACCCATGTGGAAGACAGTAGGACAGCAATGGTAACCAACATATACACAATTATAGGAAGAAGTGTCGGAGGAAAGATCGAGGGTCAGAGGAAATCACGTTACAGACTAAAGCCACAACACACACTTATGGACATGAAACTAAGTGCGAACAAAACAATAACATTTTGCGTGCACGATCCAATACCAGACAGACTGGATGGGGGCAATGCAGTGGTGATAATGGTCTGGGTGATGGACAAGCGGATCCATCGAGTGTATATAGACGGTGAAAGTTCTGCAAAAATCATGTATTGGCAATGTTTTGAAAAGCTGGATTAGAATACAAGGAGGAAGATGGAACCAACAGATACTCTGCTAGTAGATTCCACAGATAGGACCGTGTAGCCAAAAGGGACCATTCCCCTATCACTGGCAGCGGGAGATGGGGACAGAAGGAAGATGGTTGATATAGAGTTCATTATTGTAAAGGAAAATAGCTCATACAATCTGATACTGAGCAGGTCATATATAGTGTTGCTAAAGGTGATAGCGTCAACTCTGCACCTCCTTCTGACATTCCCAACTAAGGGAAGAGTTTCCACGGTCAACGGAGATCAACAGAAAGCAAGGGAGTGTCACAAAATTGCTCTTAGCAAGCACAAACATGAAGATAGAGGCACGATTCAAGAGTGGCAGGCTGGTAAAACCATGGTCGTCAAGATGATTACAGATATGGATAACCCAACAAAGTTAGGTGCAGAAGTGTAGGAAGTACATCTAAGCAAGGACCAGTCGGTTTGGGTGGGAATATCCCTTCTACCTGACATAAAAAAAGAGCTCGTAAGGGTGTTGAAAGAGAACATACATGTTTTTTCTTGGAAACTGTTAGATATGAGAGGGGTCTCCAGGGAAATAGGCTTTCATGAGTTGAAAGTAGAACCATCCCACAAGCCTGTAAAAGAAAATGAGAATGATGATATGTAGGGAGAGGAACGGGGTGGTTAACAAAGAGGTAAGCCAACTAGTAGCGGCAAGGCTATTGATGGAAATTCCTTACCCAAATGTCAAAGAAGCACTAACACGGTTCAGGGAGATAGCTATTTTGCTGAACCCTGCCAAATGTCAGTTTGGGGTGGGGGCAGGAAAGTTCCTAGGGTACATGGTGTTGAACAAGGGTTTGCAAGCGAACCCCAAGAAGGTGAAAGCAATTTTGGAGATGAAGTCTCCAAGTACAGTTAAGGAGGTTCAGAGCTTGAATGGGAAGTTGGTAGCCATGAATCGTTTCATGCCCTGGGAGGCAGAGAGAGTGCTACCTTTCTTCAAAACACTGAAGGGATACCTGAACAGAAATGGATTGTAAAGTTGGGAGAGCTGGAAGAGAAATCATTTGAAGTACTCAAAGCTCAACTGAAAGACCTTCCTACCCTAACCAGCCCATAAAAGGTGGCAGCAAGCGGGGAAGTGATCATTGACACGTTGGTTAGGGAGGAAAAAAGTGTAACAACCTGTATACTTCGTAAAAAGGGCCCTACGTGGTCCTGAGCGGGGGTACCCTAGTCAAGAGAAACTTGCATTAGCCTTGTTCCATCTAGTGAGAAGGATGAGACAGTACTTTCGGGCACATCATGTGGTAGTATTGACCAACCAGCTTTTGAAAGCAATACTGACTGAACCAAATGCTTCAGAGAGATTGGTGAAGTGGGCGGTGGAGCTGGGAGAACGTGTCATTGAATATGCCCTGCAAAGAGTGATGAAAGGGAAGATAATGGCATATTTCCCAAGGAAGTTGAGACAAAAGCAGGGGAAACGCAGAATGGTGTGCAGACTGTAGTCCAGGACAGGCTAATAGGCCCATATGTGTGGAAATTGTTTGTGGATGGAGCATCCGGAGTAGAAGGAGCCGGAGCAGACCTGGTGATATCCAACCCTGAAGGCGTAGATGCGACCTATGCCCTGCATTTCAGATTCCCAGTCTTGATTAATGAAGAAGAATATGAAGCCGTGATTTCAGGCATGGCTATAGCCAGGAAGTTGGGAGCAAGGAAGCTGCATGCCACGGGGATTCAATGTTGGTAGCCAACCAAAATAATGGGCATTACGATGCCAAGGAGCCGACAATAATGAAATATCGAGACAAGGTCAGGAACCTGAAGGTAGAATTTGAAGAGTTTGATATTACCAGAATCTCGAGATCATAAAACACAAGGGCGGATGCATTCAGTAAGCTGGCATATGTCAGCACATGTGCAATTAACAAAGTTTTTCCTAGTGGAAGAGTTAACCAGAAAATTGATTGGCGCTGAGCTAGTTGGGGCAATAAAGAGTGGAATGATCAGCTGGGCAACACCCATACATAATTACTTGGAGCATGGAGCGCTGCCAGCATATGAGAAAGAGTCAGAAGTAGTCAAGAGAAAAACATTGCAATATGCTGTGAGGAACGGTTTGTTGTACAAGAGAGGCTGTATATATCCATGGCTTAAGTGAGCAGAGCACGAGCTAGAAAATAGAGCCCTCAGAGAGATATATGAAGGGAGCCGTGGTAGCCACCAGGGACCAAGAACGATCGCGCTGCGAGAGGTGCGAGCAGGATACTATTGGCTAACCATGAAGGCGGACGCTGAAAAAATGGTTAGAGAATGTCACAGATACCAAGAGCATGCCAGGGTACACAAATCACCCGAAGAACGAATTACCAGCATTGGGTCCCCTTGTCCTTTTGAAAAGTATGGAATTGACATCGAAGGGACATTCCCTGTGACAGCAGGGAGGAAGAGGTTTCTGGTGGTGGCAATTGATTACTTTACCAAGTGGGTGGAAGCTGAGGCTATGGCGACTATAACAGGGAATAAAATTACAAACTTTTCCTGGAGAAGCATAGTCTGCAGGTTTGGAATCCCACAGGTGATAGTGAGTGATAATGGGAAGCAGTTCACCAACTAGCCTTACTGGTCTTGGTGGTCTGGCCTAAACATAAGGCAACAGTTCACCGTTGCTCATTCCTAGGAAAACGGTCAAATGGAGATGATGAATAGAATACTAATCCAAGAACTGAAGAGAAGGCTGGGGGAGGCAAAAGGAGATTGGAAGGAAGAATTGGTAATGTGCTATGGGCATACAGGACCACACCGAGAACAACATCGTGGAATCTCCTTACATGTTGTGTTTCGGTACAGAAGCTATCATCCCGCTAGAAGTTGTCATGCCCAGCAAAAGGGTGAGCAAGCGGATAGATGAAGGTGAAAATGAGCAGGTGATAAAAGAAAATATGGAAGAGCTAGATGAACTCATGGAGAAAGCAGCACTAAAGGAAGACGCATATAAGTCTTTGATGGAACAGCACTACAACAAAAAATTCAGACCCATATCCTTGAAAATATAAGACCTTGCACTAAGAAGGAATGAAGATAGCAAAGCCCATGGGTAGAGGAAGCTACATGCAGAATGTTACAAAGTAGTTGAAGTGCTTGGGAAAGAAGCGTACCGGCTGAAACGTTAGATGGAAGGTCAATTCCTCGTACCTGGAACATCACTCATCTAAGGAAATACTACTCCTATGAAGGTACCACTCTAGAAATGTATGCACTTGTATCTGAACAGCTTAATGTTTTGAGGGGTCAGACGGTTACAGGATTCTTAAAGGGATCAAATATTTTTTAAACCCATAAGGGGTATGATCCTAAGGAAATCCCGGCATACATCCTCATCCTTTTGCTAACTTTTGGAGTTTTAATACTGGAAGGGAAGACACCCGAACTACGTATTTAAATGTCAAATCCTCAGGCCAAAATTGTAACTCTTGATTACGATAGCTAGCGAATTGCAGGCCAGATCCCCAAGGTTAAAATTGTAACTATGGCTTACGACAACCAGTGAATTATAGGCCCGATCCCCAATGCCAAAATTGAAACTCTAGCTTACGACAACCGGTGAATTGCAGACCGGATCCCTAAGGCCAAAATTACAACTATGGCTTACGAAAACCAGTGAATTGCAGGTCGCATTCCCCAGGCTAAAATTGCAACTCTAGTTTACAATAGCCAGCGAATTGCAGGCTGGACTCCCCAGGCTAAAATTGAAACACTATCTTACGATAGCCAGTGAACTGTAGGCCGGATCCCCAAGGCAAAAATTGCAACTCTGGACTAGACACCTAGCAAATTGCAGGCTAGATCCTAAAGTCTGGGATTATAATCCTGGCTCACGATAGCCAGCAAATTGTAGGCCAGGTCTCCCAACCCAAGATTGCAACTCTGACTTACGACAGCCAGCGAATTGTAAGCCAGATCTCCAAAGCCAATATTCCAACTCTGACTTACGACAGCCAGCGAATTGTAGGCCGGAACCCGAAATCCAAAACCATGTCGGAGGTAAGCAATTCTTACCCAACATGGTCAGAAATGCGTTAACAAGATTGAGGCGATCCATCCAACATCGTTAGCCTGCAAACTAAAGAGGTACGCCAATTTTGAAAAAACAAGATTTTGAGTTTCCGCCAGTAGTAAGTTTGTGTAAAGAACATGAGTTATCGAAAGAAAATCCAAAAAAGAGGCGAAAGTACACCCTAAGGTGTCATCGAAAGAAAAACGTGCAAATTGTGAAACCCCTTAGGTGGGGAAAAGAGTATAAACCATAAAAAAAAAAAGCAAACTTTCCAAACCTCTAAGGGGCGAGAAATACACACCGAACATAATTAAAAAATTCAGAAATCATAATGAAAGACTGTTCAGATTGTAGGGTCTTCACGGCTTCTCAGCAGTCTAGCTTTGCCCCCTGCTACTTCCCCATGTCGCCATCAGCTTGGCGCGGCCCACTGGTAGAAAGGGAGCAAGGCTCAGCTAAGGTATTTTCTGGATCCTAACGGTCAAGCTCATCAGGCGTCATGTCAGGGCTCGGCTTGGTGAAGTACTCATTAAATCTATGTTCATGAAAAGGAACAAAAGCAGCACCAAGGCCAATGCTTAGATTTTCCTCATCTTTAGTCTGCGAGTACACCTCGATGCCCGCCATTATGGCCTAGCCCAGTATCTTGGAAGCTTTGCAACTTTGCACCACGTGAGAGTAAAGACTTAAGAAGCTACGGTTGAAAGCCCGGTTGCAAAAAGCTCTCAGCTCTGCATTCTCAGCTTCGGCCTTGTCCAAGGAAGCCTGGAGGGAGCCAGAAACGCCTTTCCCCAACCCTAGGTCCTACTCAAGCCCAGGGACCATTTGCGCCTTGCGACCCAGGTCACCGTTTGACTACATTAAAGGGGTGATCCCGCACTGGAGCTCGGTAGCCTAATGATGCATGCTTTCGAACTCCATCTGCACAGCCTTAGTCGAGCAAAGGACCTGAAGATAGCCGAAACAACAAAGAGCTAAGAAAGATGACCAGTATCTAAAAGCTAAGCAAATGGTAAAAACTAAAGAAGAGAATACTTCCAAGGCAACAGACACAGAGGGGTCAGCGATGGAAGTAGTCCCAGCCACGCTCAAAGAACGTTCCCAAATACAAGCATTGAAATGATGAGCGGGAACCGCCTCAGAAATAAAATCAGCACAAACCGTACAGCTACGTAAGCAAGAAGGGCCAAAATCGCCTTGAGAGGTAGAGCCGCAGGAAAAGGGAAGCAAGAAGCTAACAGATTGAACATGCTGGGCTATAAGAGCTTGGGCGCCGATTTGACCAACAAGATGAGGGCCAAGAGTCTTAGGCACCTCCTCATTAACCGCCACAATGGAAGTTTGGTCAGTGTCAACAATTTCCTTCTTAACAGGGCCCTGACCATGACGAGCCTTCTTCACTAGGGGCTGCTCGTCTAAAGCTTCGGTGTCAGATAGGTTGATGGTCTTCTCCGAGCGGTCAATGGTGCCCCCTGCATCCTATTTGTGGAGCGGAGGGTGGGTGCTGAGAGCACACCGAGGGAGCTTTGAAAGATTGCCGAGGAAGTTAGCTATCGACATATATGCGAGAAAGGAAAACAAACGAGTTAGAACGGGATAAAGAAGGCAGAGCAAACAACCCATGAAAACATTGTGAACGTAGCACAATGTGCAAACAAAAACGTTAAACCTATATCACTCAGATCCGCAAGGCCGTTTTGAGGGGAAAGACTAACATGCAGGGAGTGCATTCCGACAACCCGTTGGACGGAGTCTCTTAGGTGCAGGTCCGACCTCACACTCACTTTTTCGAGGCGAGAGATGAAAGGCTGTATGGCTGCAATCTTAGTAGCGCTAGGGCGAGCACCTCATCCCTTCTCCGAGCTGACTGGAAAATCCAGCTGAGGGTCGTCAAAACCTAGGACCAGTTCCTCATCCACAAAAATGAATCTTCATTTCCACTCAACTCGAGTGGGGAGATCAGTCAGAAGCTTAACCTCATCCTGCCAGAACTTCAAGAAAGTCCAGTAAGGAGGCATTGTGGCTGAATGATAGAAGACCCAAAACAGGGTGACAGAAGGCTCCATGCACAGGAGGAGATAACACTTCAAAGCCCAGAAGAATCCAAATGAAGTTTGGAAGGAGATCCGTCAACCCCAACTTGAAGAAGCCTAAGACAGATTGGAAAAAAAGACATAGGAAAACTAAGATGACAGTTCTCTAGGGTTTCCAAATACACGGCAATCATGCCCTCAGGCGCATCCAGAACGGTCTGGGAAACACCGGGCAATGTCACATGATCACCTATACCGACAAAATTGACCCCCCTCCGACGGTAAAAACATTTTCAAGTAAGCTATAGACCACACGATACCCTGCATTAGTGGTATCACAATACGATTCATCCTTGGGAGCACCGACGGTGGAAACCATAGTGACACGAAGATAAGACGAGAAAAAAAAAGACAAGGAAATATAGAGAGGGTAACTGGAGAAAGAGGAAACAGTCTCCGGGAAAACGTTGAACAGAAGTGAAGAAAAATGAAGGAAAAGCAAAAAGGAAGCGAGAGTTTGAAAAATAAGCGCAACAGACACAAGGTATTCCTTGAGAGAGAAAAAAAGACAGCGGTATGTTTAAACCGCCTTGAGAAGACGTGAAATTTAAGGGCAAGCATGCAAAAGCGTCGAGGACTAGACACGTGGCGAACATCCGGACAAGTAGCGTAACCGTCGAACTACCAACTAATGAAACGATGTCATAACGTTCCTGGAGGTTCAAAATCACAAAACCGCCAAGTTTTTCCTCCAAAGTATTATTAAGAGCTACACAGGAAGCAAGCCCAGGGGTATGGCCTGTGCTTTGAGAGAGCAGAAGCATCGAAGACGGGATTCATCTCAACCCCCTAAGCTGTCCAAGCTAACAGAGCATTGGGCTGGAAGACTTGATAAGGTGTGGGCTGAATTGACCCTAAGTCACAAATTTAGCCCAACAAGCGAACATGCCTGAGTTGGAGCAAAGGGATCAATACGCAGATGCTGATGGGACGACGCATGTCCCATCAGCCACCAAACACATATAAGGAGAATAAATGTGCCTATGGGGTAAGATCTCAAAATTGAATCACTATTCATACTTTACGCTCTACATGGTAAACATGGATGACCGAAGCATCGGAGCAAGCACGACCCTATGCCTGCCTGCCTATTTTATAGGTTCAAGAGTCAACAGGAGTGCAAGAGAACTAAGGAAAGAGGTTATCAAGAATCGGCATGAACTGTGTTTGAATGTGTCGTTTGCAGGGAGTAAAGATTGTTTGACCTAACCCAAATTAAATTGATCCATTTGACCCAACCCGATCCAAACGGGCCAGGTTAAAGCAGGCTGAGTCTTTTCAGCTTGGGGTGCCAATCAAACCCCTAACTTTGGTGGTTTCGAAAAAACAGGAGAGACAAAACAAGAGAGATGATTTCTTCTACATTCTATTATGTTTTAGCATAAAAACTATGCTAATTGCTAACAAAAACTTCTGTAGATCCTATGACCAGTATACATGCCTAATAAAGTAAGACCAAAACTGTACAAAATGGAGTGCAACAATAAAATAGAAATTCTTTTCCTAGGGCATGCGATACTTCGACACTTGATATAGTATAATGCCTTTCGAAACTAGTCCTTCAGTTGATCAAACTGGCTTCTGAAACGGATTCAAGTACAGAATCACTTCACAGCTAACTTCCCTTCAAGAAACAGTTGCTGCTACCTGAACTCCCCATCGCACAAGCAGCATCCCGCACCAGAAACTTCACATTACGTGTACCAAGAAAGTCTAAAATCTCGAGACATTCTTGCAGATCATCATC
>JAULKM010029793.1:0-13729 GCA_032355605.1 Rubia tinctorum | reverse complement strand
GGCAGGGAAGCCTCTCTCCCACGTGCGCCTGGCATTGGGCTAAATGGGGCTGTTCCCATTTTCAAACCCGGGCCCGCGGATTTGAACAATTGGAACATCTTTCAGCCCCCACTGTGGGTATAAATTGTCCCAATTCGGTCTCTATTTTTAATTCAATCCACTTTAAAACCCCCACTACACATGCTCTGATATTATAATTTCTATCAATTTCGTATGGACTCTGGAGTCAATTCCTCATCAACCCATGGTGTACGATGACGGGGCGAGATATTTTTCCTTCTTACTCTAAAAATGACTCATATCTAATCCTATAGTCTACTTAGGTTATTACTTGTAAGGGAGCTAGTATAAATAATTCCTATCACTTCTATTCTTATAGAAATTATAGAACAAGATTTTTTTAAAAAGATTGTTCGGACTGCTAAAACTTAGAAATTTGGATATTGAAATCTTAGATTCTGTCAATTTTTGGAATTAGGAATTGGTACTTTTATGAGGTCCGAACGGTAAGTCTAGGCCTTGCTCGAACAATCTAACAAAAATCGTGAAGTTCTCTCTCAAGAGAACATCAAACCTAAAACAAGAATCATGCAACACGTGACAACCTCAGAAACCACAACATGTTGCCAACCCTGGATACTTGGAGGACAATCGTGCAACCACCACGATGATCACGATCATCGTTTTCAACATTACTCAGATAACTGCACTTTGAACCAAGATAAAAACAAATTACTAATAGAGAAAAGTGCAAAAATAACCCTATTAAATTTTGAAAGTGTAGATATAACCCTGTAAAATTTGAAAGTGCAAAACTAACCTAAATTATTGCAAAATTGTGAAATTATACCCATTTTACTCAATTCTGGTATTGACTCAATAAGTCAACATTTGATTTAAATGAAAAGACAAAATTACCCCTAGGCTCAAATCTAAAAATATAATGACTATTCTACCCTTTTTCTTCATCTTCTAACATTTTCTTTTTCGTCTTCATCTCCGTTGTACCACCACCGCTGCTCCGCCACCGACGCATGACCTCCGCCACTCCTTAATAAACATCCCAAAAATAAACTACAAATTGATCAACCCAATTTCCCCCCAGATTTTTCAATATTCACACAATTCACACGGAAAACAACAAAATTTTCAGAAATAAAAGAGTGAAAATTGATCAACCCAAAATGAAGAGATGTGTTGTTCACCAAATTGTGAAAAATTTCTATTGTTGGTGCTACAGTGACGGCCGGCGGATACAAATGGTGAGGAAGCATTTGTTGAATGAGTCCTCATCCATTTCTTTTTTAAAAATTTTTTCAGAGTTTTGAGTCTTCATCGTTTTTTTTCCGATTGAAATTGGAAGACGCATTCAGACCTCTGCCATTATATTTTTATTTAAATTCGACCCATATACAACTCAAAAATAATATTATAATATTTTTATACAAATAATACTTAAAATATTATATTTTTTCAAAATAATTATAAACACAATTCAATTACAGTAGTATATAAAATAGTTATATTTATATTAAATAATATAATTTTTATTTATAATACAAAATAATAAATTAATGATTTTATAAGAAAATAACATATATTTATGTTAAAATATTTTGAATTTCAATTGAATTTTAGAAAAAATCAAATACTACCTCTGTTTCTCTATAAATGGCACCATAGGTTTAGATGCTTGGATTTAGGTGGAGAAAATGAGTGGATGAAATTGAATGTAGAATGTAAAAAGTAGAATGCGTGGATGAAATTAAAAGAATATTACCAAAATGAAAAGTGTGCCTATATAAAAGAAACAACCCAAAAAGGAAAATGTGTCAATAATAGAGAACCAGAGGGAGTATTCCCCTTCTCTGAAATCATAAAACATGGATTCAAATCTAAAAATCTGTTCCGGTTCCTCAGCTTTTTACCGATTCATCGAAAATCTTAACGGCACAGTATTTTTATGCCAAATTTAAGAAATAATATTATTATTAAAAATCGAGTTCATATAATTTTTTTTATTTAAATTCGAACCATATACAACTCGAAAAATAATATTATAATAATTTATACAAATAATAATTAAAATATTATATTTTCCCCCAAAATAATTATAAAGTATAATTCAATTACAACAGTATATGAAAATTATATTTTTATTTAAATTCGACCCATATACAACTCAAAAAATATTATTATAATATTTTTATACAAATAATATAAAAATATTATAAAAATAATAATTATGAAGTATAATTCAATTACAATATTACATAAAATAGTTATATTTATATAAAATAATATCATTTTTATTTATAATATAAAATAATAAATTTATAAGTTATAAGAAAATAATATATAACTATTTGTACATCATGCATCTCATCTTGAATTCCTAATTACCATACTTCCTAGTGCATTACAAAAATTATAAACAAAAATATTATTTCCTGCATTCTGTACGGAAGTGATGCATGATGTAGAGAAAAGGTAGATTATCACCTCATGACCTTGTTCTTTGGGTTTGCAAGTAACAAACTCAAAAGATTGCACGAGTTAGTGCTGAAATCTTCTATATGTGTCACCTTAATGTATTTCTAATGAGAAGAAGTGTAGTTTGCATATTCGCATTAAAAGTTACTTGGCTTTCTCATTTCCTCCGGCTATATATCTACATTCTCTCCAAGCAAAAGGTCACCACCTATGTCAAGTAACAGAAGCTCAGAGCAAATAAAGTTTGACACAAGTGCTAACCAGTAACCAATAACATTATAGGATCATCCTGACCACCCCAACAAAATCTAAAGACAAGAGGCTTGGAGAGACAAACTTCAGATAACTACCAATATTAGCTTATAATCTCACGAATTATATGGCAAAAAATTTCTAGTGACATTAATAAGGAAAGGCAATTTTCAGATCATTAACACACGGTCGAACATTTGAAGATGGGAGATATGAATTTATAACAAGATAAGCCTGAGATAAACACAATTAGACCAAATCAACAACAGTTATTAGTGATCATGATATGTGTGCTCACAACTGAAGCAACATTAGAAAAATTGACGATTTCAACAGTTCAATAAGCAATGATGTAAAGTATTCTTTCTCAAAACTCAAACTTCAAGCCCAACCAGCTAATTAACTGAAAAAGAATACTGAATCCTATAGATAAAGCAATGCAATATAGAATCGCTTGAGATGCTTACCCTAGCCGAACTTCTCCTAGTGGGAAATTCCACAAATTGAGAGTCACTGCCTGTGCCGGACTATCAAAAACGACCACCAATCTCGTGTACTGACGGAACTGCGCAGAAACAGACACCTTCAGGAGCTCGCGTGGGACTTCACGACGGTGGAAAACGTCAGAGCGAGCTTGATAAAAGAAGTGAGGAAGAAGAGCGGAATCGAACATAAGTTGGAGTCGGGCCTCACCCCCTTAATTACACAGTTGTAAGCGATGTCGGTGTAGACTAATTCCACCGCTTTCACGGCGGGCTTAAGGTGGTTCACTTTGCGATGAAGAAGTTAGACAAAGAATTGGTAGGTAGGAAGGAGAAGAACGGCGTCGTTTTTGTATATTAGTGTCTCAAGGGAGTCAAAATGACATAGTTACCCCTGGTTGATACAAAAAGCAAACAATCCTTAGAGCATCTACAATGGGCACTCCCCATAACTAGGGATAATCATGGGTCGGATCTGGGTGTGGGTCGACCCAGACCCGACCCTAAGAAAATTTAGTTAGACCCAGACCCGACTCGAACCCATAAGGTCTAAAAAATTTAGATCCGTACCTAGACCCGATGGGTCTACACCTTGTGGGTCTGGATCGGGTCCTAAACCCATGATCATCCCTACCCATAACTCCCTATAACTCTTACTTTTCAATTTTTAAATAATATAATCTCTCTCTCTCCTCAATTACACTCACCAAAACCTCCCTCTCCAATTTAACTCCACAATCATAACTCAATTCCACATCATCATTCTCCCCACATCATTTTCTTTTTCTTTCACACATTTTTATATTTCTACAATCTAATACTTACTGCAACATATATATTTTGAATGTGATGCACATATATATATATGTTAATTTCCGTATATATTTAAATATATTTTAATATATCAATAGAAATATAATTTCTATAAACATATCTTGAATTCGATGAATTTGCGTTTGTCGTTTGATTATTAACATTTTAATTAGGTGAATCAATTTTCAACAATTCGAATCAAACTAACAAAGTACAATTTTTTCCGTAAGATTGAACGAGAGAAAAGTAGAACTTGGAAGAGATGTGAGAAATGTATCAATATTTGTCTCTATTTATGGAGACATTTTTTTCAAGAATTTTCGTGTCGTTTTTAAATTTTAGTTTTTTGAGATAATTGTGTTTTATCCATTTAAATCAACTGGAGCAAAAATACAAATTAGTAAGACAGATTACACAATACAATTGACACAAATATACAATTTATCTCATTAAAATCCCCCACTCACCACATGGGACCCACCCCATGTGACTAATGAGAGAGATTTCAAGAGTGAAATGTTTGACTCCCCTCCCTCGAGTCATTGGCCTTTCTCTCTCCCCCATTCTACATACCCCCGTACCCTTTCACTCCCCAAACTTCTCTTTCCCACTCTTCCATTGTATGTGCTCTTATTGGTTCTGTTTGGCACAACTATGATTAGAAGCAAAACTGACTTATTTTGAAAGCAGGGAGACCAGATTCTACTTTTCCACCAAAAATAGTTTCTCCGTTCAAAATAATCTATTTTTTATCACTTTGACCAACACTGAAAAATGCTTTGCTTCTAAGCACAACTGATTAAAAGCTCTATCAAACAATTATATGGTGATTTGCGATTACTAATGATTCTAGTTTTATTCATGATTTTGCTACTTTATTCACGAGATATATCAATTTATTATTTTATTTGTTTTCTTTATTCAATTATTTTATTTGTTGTTAGTATTCACTTCATTGCTCTCAGTTTATTCCAAATTTTGCAATCTTAGTCACGATATGGATCCACTAATTTATTTGTTTAGTATATGTTTTAATATAATAATAGTTAAATTTGACATCAATGTTGTATTTAGTTTTATACTAATATAATAGGAAAAAATGCTTGGATAACGCCCAATTTCCTTATAAGTGTAAATATGACTTTCACTTTTTTTTTTTTTGGAAAATGTAGTCTTATTCAAAACCAACATAAATTTTGAAAAACGTAACTCTGGACTTAACTAAAAGTTTTTTTTGGCATTAATTGGAATTGAAAAGATAATTTTGTCTTTGAGTTAGTTTCTGTGCAATCAATATAGATCCCGTCTATTGAAAGACGGTATTTCCATAAATCATGGAAAGATCAAAGTTTAAAGTATAAATTTGAAAAAGTTAAGATAAAATTTTCAGGTTGTATGAACCGGGTTATAAAATTTATAACTACTACACGTTGCATAATAAAACTTTAATATTGCAACAAAGACCTTTTATCTTTTATAATTATAATTAAACCCCGTCTTTCCATACCGTCTTTCCCAAGACTTTGTCATCAATATAAGGTTTGTGATTTTTTGCCGTTTGATTGGAATTGAAAAGACAAATCTGTTTGATACAACTTATTGAACTCTTAAACCTCATCCCAAACCCCAATCTCAAAAAAAATCCTTGAAAATTGCTTCACAAAAATCAGTCCAAGTGCTGATTCTCCTGATTTCCTTCTCCTTTTTATACCCGACTCCTGCACTCCCTTCCAGCTCATATATCTCATTTGCCATCGATTTGTCCCCAAAGAACACAGGAAACTCAATTTTTGGTTGATTACTCCTAGAAGTGAGTCTTATCTTGTTCCTCCAATCCCATTTCATTATAAGTTTATTGTAAGTGTGGTAAGTGATTCTTCTTATTGATTAATTGGTATATTTATACATGAATTTACAACCAAAAGCCTAAGATAACTCTCGTCCGTTACAAATTAACAATCCCTACAATCAGGGAGAGAATAATGACTAATTCTCAATGACTAATTCAAAAGATAACACCCTCCTGCAAGCTCACGTTCGGGTATGAACGAGCAGCTTGGACTTCAAATTATTGAACCGAGAGGAACCCAAGGCCTTGGTAAAGATTCATGCGACTTGATCCACTGGCTTTAGTCTATCTTGATGTGTTTGAACCGTTGATGAAATACCGGATTGGCAGTGATGAATGTAGCACTGAGATTATCACATAGAAGGATATGCGAACCAGAGAGAGGGGCAGTCATCTCCAACAGAAGTTGTTGAAGCCAAATTAGCTCAGCAGATGGAAAGGCAATAACCCTATATTCAGCTTCAGTGCTAGACCGTACCACCACATTCTGTTTGCGAGAGGACCAACTGATTAAGTTTCCTCCAAAATAAATGTCAATCCGTGCTGAGAATGGCAATCGTCGGGATCAGAGGCCTAACCAGCATCAGTGAAGCAGACTAGGCGAGAGTCGAGAGAAGGTCGAATTAAAAGGCCAGCATCAAGGTTACCTTCAAGATAATGCAGTGTGCGTTTGACAGCCGCCCAATAATCTTCGTAGGGTTGGTGCATTAACTGACAAACCCTGTTAACAAAGTAAGCAAGCTCAAGACGACTGATAGTAACATACTGCAAGACACCAACAATGCTACGGTAAAGAAGAAAGTCAGTAAAAGGTTCACCACCAGTGACTAGTCTAGAGCTAGGAATGGCTAGGGAGGATATGTGTTTGGCACCGACCATCCTGTTTCGATTAAGGAGATCCAGGATGTATTTTCGTTGAGAGAGAAGGAGGATGGACGAGCTGCAAAGAACATGAGCGTATTCGAAGTCATTCCCAAAGTGGATGACTATGATTTTTCTAAGCAGATGAATCAGTTCCCATGGCGATTTTGCTTGTTTTTTGAGGATGTACACAACTTGCTTTGAATCCAATTTGATCGTCATTGTGGTCTTCAAGACAGCAGCTCATGCCATATCTTCATAAATAGCCAACAATTTGGCATGAAAAGGAGATAAAACCAAGTGATCAGCATGCTTATATATAGCATGCATTGAAGTCCCCAATTCTGATCTTACTACCACTCCAAAACCTGAACTCCCATTATGAAAAAATGCATCACAGTCAATTTGTAGGCCCTGTTTTGGTGGATCCCATTTAATTTTTGTGATTTTCACTTTTGTTTTCTTAATCATGTATAGATTCAGACCAAATATCAAGAATACATGATCAGCAGAAGAAAAATGAAGAGATTTACACACTGAGTATACCGCTGAAGTGATTTCAGAAACTCTCTTCCAGATTACATCCGCATTCAATGTTTATTCTTCTTAATCAATCGATTTCTAGCTTTCCACAACTCCCATGTAATGATAATTGGTAGGTGAACTAGAATAGATAACCTCATTTTAGAAGATCCATATTTATTCTAATAATAACGTAGTCTCTCTGATGTAGAGTGAAAAGCTCTAATTGGTAAGCTCATTATAATGTGGAATTTTGTCCAAATTTGTAATGACACTTCACATTCATTAAAGTAATGATTTAAAGTATCATGATTATCACACAATATGCACTCAGATGGTAAATGAAAGCCCATTCACATTATAATATTATCAAATGCTAAGGAGTTATTCAATAATTTCCAAACAAAAATGGATATTTTGTTGAGATTATTGAATTCATACTTTTGTTAATATTTAAATGGAAGGTTTTTTTCTTCTGAGTGCTAAATATGCTGATTTAACGGTGAAGAGGCCAGGAATATCAGGTTTCCAGATAAGAAAATCATTTTCAGCCATAAAGGTTCTCTCATTCTTTATCTGTTCCATAGTTTGCGGAGATAAATATTGGGATAAAATAGGAGATAAGTGAGGAATTCGTACCTTGATGTCTTTGACTTGTAAAAAAGGTTTTGGTAAATGTACCTGCGCCGACCATAGGCTGATAAGGGGTCTTGATCCTGTCCAGTTCCATATATTTGGTTGTCCATGTCCACTAATGACCCAAGAACTGAATTGGCAAAAACTATCAACATCCTTATATCTAGTCCAAATTTCAGATAACTTATAGTTATCTAGAAGTGACCACATGAATCTCGACCATGATGAAACTCCCATCTGGAGTTTCCACCATATATTAGATGAGAAAGATAGGACTGTGGTGGCGAGTTTCCTCACTCCTAATCCATTTTCTTTCGTTGGGTGACATATTTTTGGCCAAGAGATCCAATGACGTTTAAGCCCAGAGTTTGTCATTCCCTAGAAAAAGTTACTAAATATGCTTTGAATATTTTGGATAGTATGGACATTTGGGGCTATAACAGACCATGAATGTTGAATGGAGTTGAGGATATGTTTTTATCATTATTAGCTTACGCCCGGCTGATAGCCATTTATTCTTCCAATTTTCCAATCTATGTGTTATTCTATCTATCATCTCTATGAAATGAACATTAAGTTTCCTTCCTTTAAAGATTTTTACACCCAGATAGGGAAAAAGCAAAGAACCTTTTTTCATTCCAGTGATCAGGTTAATTTCCTGTGTTTTCTTTCTATTCAATTTACTTGAGTAATAGTGGTTTTTTGAAAAAATTACTTTTTGGCCAGTGGCCCTTTGAACGATGTTAAGAAATTTCATTAAGTTTTTAAAGGTTTTGGTTGTGCCAGATAAGAAAATAGTGGTAACATCAGTGAAGGATAGCTGATATGTTAGTATTGAGTTACCTGGTGTTTTAAAATGCTTCAGATTTCCTAAGAGGAATTGTTTTTTCAGATTTAGCGTAAGCATTTCGGTTAAAATGTTAAAGATGAAGGGTGACAAGGGGACCTTGTTTCAATCCCCTACATGGTTTGAAAAATCCTCGTGGAATGACGTTTATCAAGACTTAAAACCATGCAGCATTAAGATTATTCATAATAATTTTAACAAAATTACCATGGAAACCTAATATTAACATTAGAGAATTAAGTACTACCCACGAAACCCCGTCGAAGGCCTTCACCATATTGATTTTTAAAATTAAATTCAAAGATTCATTTTTCCTATCAAGTAATCTCACTGCTTCTTTCATCATGAATATGTTGTTCGCTATGTATCGACCAGAGATAAATGCGGATTGCTCTTCAGAGATGATGCTATCCATTAGTGGTTTAATCCTTCCTACTAAGATGCTAGCCATTAGTTTGTTTGTGATATTAGATAAACTAATAGGCCTATATTCAGAGAAAGGTACTGGAGATGGGTTCTTTCGGATCAGGGTTATGAATGAGCTACCTATAGCCCTTGGGATAGGAACTCCCAACTGAAACACTAATACAGCCTGGAGTATATCTTTATCTATAAGATGACATGATTTTCTAAAGAAATGATTTGTGAACCCGTCCGGACCAGGGGCTGATAAGGGATTGAGGTTAAATATTACTGATTTAACCTCATCCATAGTGATGGGCTTAAAGAGTTCTTGATTCAGGAAATCGGTTATCATGGGTTTACATTCATGAAGTAAAAATGATAGGTTTTCACATGTAGTGTCCGTGTTTTCCCCGGTCAACGGGTTTTTAAAAAAAGTTTACAAGTGCTTCTCCTATCTGCTCTTGTCCCTATAGCTATGTATTATCAAAATCTTTTATTTTTATTATGGAAAGCCTGGATTTATTTTCTGAGATGGCTTTTTGAAAATAGCTAGTGTTACTGTCTCCATCCATTAGACATTTTCCCTTAGTTTTCTGCCTTAAAAAAGTACACTCTAAAAGTAATGACCTAGTCAGTAGAGCCCTAGCTTTATTCAATTCACTTTTGTGAGAGATTTCATGAGTTTTGTCATATATTAAAGCCATCTTATTCTCCACATTTTTAACGTTGTCTGCTAAGTTCCCAAAAACCGTTTTATTCCAATGTTTAATCTCAGTTTGTAGCCTCTGTAATTTTAAAACTAACCTAAGTTGTCCCTGGGCTTCTAAAGGCCTCTCCCAACTCTCTTCTATCAGTTTAAGAAAATCTTTTCTTAAAAACCACACCTTCTGGAATCAAAAGGGCCAAGGATATGTAGTCAGGTCAGTTCTGATCTTCAGCAGAACAAGACAAAGTGGAAAATCACACCACCTTTACAAGGTAAAGGGCGAGGTTAAAAATCGCTCCTTTACTCCCAAAACAAGATAAAATCGGTAATCAAAAGAATAGACACGCAAATTTTATATGGAAAACCCAAACCAGGAAAAACCACGGGAATCAAACGATTCCAATCCACTAGAAAATAGAAAGAGGTTAGAATGTATTTTCTATCTCTCAACACACAATGTCTCTCAACACTCAATTCTATTTTCTATAATCCACCACAAACTTTTTATCACTAACACACGGTGGTTATAGCACAAATAGATATATTTATACTAAAACCATACCATAACCTTAGGTCTAATTCTATTGGGCCTAACTTTCCTAGACCGTCTAGAATAAAGACCTATAACTTATTATATTTGGACTTTGATGAGTATTCCCAACAATTCCTCACTTGACTCAAAGTCCCAAATATAACATCTTCAACACATGTGAATTGCATCTTCTTCTTTAACTTTAACTCGTCCTTGTGAATGCCAAGTTTATTACCAGATCCATTGCTCAAACCTCCAACATAAAAAAAGTTATGATCACTTCTCACTCCTTTGATGATCATCTTAACTCCTTCAAACACCTTGCAGAAATCACTGCCACTAGTGAACTTGCACCCTCGCGAACATACCTTGCCCAATGAAATGATGTTATCACCACAACCTGGTACATACTTCACATCAAATAATCTCTTAACAACGCCATTGTGATTTTTGAAGCGGGCAATGCCAACACCCTCAATTTTCATCTTCTCATTATCCCTTAATTGAGCAACCACTTCATCAAACTTAAGGGCGGTCCTCCCAACCAACCTAGATTGCACAACATAATTAAAGACGATGGCAGAGAAACTAATAACAATAAAACTTTTTAACCGGCTCAAACCACCACAATTCAGATTAGATTTTTAACCAACAGCTAAAACTAACTATTCATTTATTTTTCAGGCTAACAATTGCAACTATCATCAACAAACCATCTTAACCACCTTTAAAGATATGTTTGGTGGAGTTGTGCTTATAAGCAAAGTTGATTTACTTTAAAAACAGGGGGAGACCAGTTTCTATTTTGACTAAATTATTTTTTTTGTCCCCAACATATATTGAAATACCATCTTTTGGTCCCCTAATGGCAAAATCGCGTACATTCAACATTCAACAAATAGAAACTTATTTGTTTGGTCCCCAAAGATGATTTTCAGGTAAAGTCAATGACAAAATTTGCCAAAAATCTGTAAAATGACCATTATACTCCCAAATAAAAAAAAGAATAGGGTTTCCCCAAGGGTGAAGTTATGAAATTGGCGGCGCCGGTGGGAGACCCGGGCTGAAGGGTGGTAGGATAACTCATCTGAGGGGTGGCAAAATAGCGTTTCTTCGGTGAAGCTAGCCTTTCCTTCGCGAAAGCCAGCCAAAACTAGATCTGGAGAAAGCCAGTCGCAAAAATGGAGGGAAAATTGAACGGGGCAGAGGGCTGGAGGTGGAGGCCAAATCGAGCAAGGCAGTAGTGGAGGGGAAATCTAGGCCCGGTGGAGGGATGGAGTGGGACGGAGGGCTGGAGCGGCGATGACGATGAGAGTCACAATGGTGGAGGGCAAATCGAGCAGGGTGGGGGCTGGAGGTGGAGGGAAAGTTGAGTGGGGGCGGAGGGCATTGGAGGGAAAATCGAGGCCTGATGGAAGGGTGGAGTGGAGGGATGTCGGTGAGCTTTGGCTTTACTCCGAACATCTTCCTTGAATCCTCGGCGGTGGGGTGTGGCAAAACTTTCTCTCAGTCGGATGGAGCCGAACGGCGGCGTAGGTGTGGACTCGTCGAGGGCTCGCTGAGAACTCGAGCTGACGCGGCTGAGGGGTGGCGCTGATCTGGACGGCGGAGCTGACTACTGAGGGGTGGCAACGGTGGAGACCTAGGCTGAGAGGTGGCGTCGATTTGGTCAAATTACGAAAATAGTAAAAGGAAAGGTTTTTTAATCGAAAATATTGACTAAATTGTATATTTGGTCCCCATCATATATTGGAATACCATCTTTTGGTCCCTAGTGTCAATACCGCGTACATTCGGCATCCAACATATTCAAAATGATTTGTTTGGTCCCCAAGGTGGTTTTCAAGGTGGTTTTGGGTGGACTAAATTATTTTTTTGGTCCCTAACATATGATCTTATGCCATCTTTTGGTCCCCAAAATCACCTTGAAAACCACCTTGGGGAAACAAATCATTTTGAATATGTTGGATGTTAAATGTACGCGGTATTGGCACTGAGGACCAAAAGATGATATTGCAACATATGTTGGGGACAAAAAAACAATTTAGTCAATATTTATTATTAGTTTTGTACTTTTCACTTCAACTTTTCAGTGTAAGCCCGAATTTTTTCAGGAAATGGAGGGAACCATTTCGGCCCAAATTAATGCCAACCTAGTTATTCAATTTCTAATTTTAAACACGGGTTGATGATGTCAGCAGCACAGTAGCAGACGTCATCAATTTTCAAACTCCCCTCCACACATGGTTGAATCACATGCCAGGTCAGCAACCCTAAAAATTGGCCAAAAGCAAATCGGCCAAATTTGCCAGGATAGAGGGAGTACAATTGCCTGAGTCAGGTGTCACAGTACTTCTTCTTCTCTGTACTGTGACCCATGAACAATCGGAAAGGATTCCAAAAAATTTCCTTGAATCGGTACGATGTGATTCCTTCATTACTTGCATTTTTATTTGTCGCTGGTATCTGAAATGGTTCCTCTACTTTGATTTTAACGTTTTTTGTTTTGCTCAACAATTTTTGTAGTTTTTTTTCCCCTATCGAACCTATGTTTGGGGAAGGATTTTTGTTTTATTGAGCATTTCCTCTATGTCATAGTAGTTGGGATTTAGAATTACATGCTAATGAGCATCTCATTGCCATTGTGGGGTTTCTTCTCGCCCACCAACTGTTCGACATAATTCCTAAGCAACCTCAGTGCATCACTGTTTCTTTCCCTAGGGTAATAGAAGAAGAATTTTGCTTAGGAAGTTCGGGCATCCACATCATCGCTAGAATTTCTCCCGGGGAATAGAGCCGCGGGTCACAGGGGAAAGGGTATTTTTTTTTTTAATCCTTGGTTTTGTTTATGTCTGTTGGAAAACGAGCATGTATCATTTCTCGGTTTGTATAGTATGTTATGCAAGTGAAGGCTTATTAGTTACGGGTTTCTGTGCTTTTGTAATGGTTGTGAGGTATGTGTTATTCTGTGTGTTTTATTTCTTGTGATTGATTAAATGCAGTGAAGAACATGAGACTTCGGAATTGGGTTCCGTTAGCACAAAGTTTGAACTGCTTTATTAGAAATTTAGAATTAAGACTTAATGGTACTGAGGTGAGGTATGGCCTTCTCAGCATCAGCATTCTGCTCCACCAGCACCACTAACTTCTATAAATTCTCCGTGGAGAACTTAGATGAAGTAGAAAATGAAAAGGGTATATAAAAAATCAATCATAAAGGTTATTACTTTCTTAACCTGATTTTAATTCATTTAATATTCTATTACCCCCTCACGCGAAGCGTGGGACTTGTCGCGAAGCAAAGCTTGGACCGGAAGAACTCAAACTGAGG
>JAULKM010029774.1:0-13730 GCA_032355605.1 Rubia tinctorum | reverse complement strand
ACCTGGGAGAAGCTGTCTGCAATAAAAGCAAACTGTGGAATTGAGTTAGCTCTTGACGAGTGCGTTGGTATACTTAATCACATGCGTAGGCTGAAAAGGAGTGCTGAAAGAGCAGCTGCTGCCTCACAGGGCTTGACTAGCAGCGTCAGGTTCAATGCCTCTAAAAGAATCCCCTCTTGGAACTGTATTGCACGCGAGAACTCCACAGGGTCCATTGAAGAAGATTATCTTGCTGATGTTGCTTCTTCCCTACATCATGGAGCAAGTGGATCCACAGCACCCGCTGGCAGAAATTGGCGAACCTTTCGCAACAACCATGAAGGAAGTGATAGCGAGTCTGAAAGTGCTGAGTTTTCTTCTTGGACAAGATCTGGAGGTCCCTTGATGAGGACAACATCAGCTGACAAGTTCGTTGATTTTGTCCAGAATTTGGACATTGATAGCAGCAGGTTGAACAGGGTAAATGTGCTTCCCAGCACAGTTGGGCAGATGGTTGGGAGGGATGGATTGTCGCAAGGTTCAAGGATAACTACTCCAGATAGAACTTCGGATACAGAATTTGATCAAAGAGACCTCAGTACGAGAGGTTCAAGCATTGTGATAGCTGAAGGTGACCTGCTGCTGCCTGAAAGATTGCACAACAGAATCGTGTTCAATGTTGTTAAGAAAGAAGATCTAACACCAACAAACAGGAGCGTTGATTCAAGCCTCAGTTCTCCTCATGATTCACTGCCTGAGTGCATGCCACTCGAAAGACATGAAAGGGAATTGGATGCTAGCTCGGCATCTGACGATGATGATAATGGTAGAGTTGAAAATGGTCCTTCTGTCCATGATGAGTTCAATGTGGATGAAGGTAAAGACTAATAAGATATGTGGCGTATTAGGACAAGATAATCTAGGATATCTTTGGCTTTGATGATTTGAGCATTTAGGTTCTAAATCTATAGGTTATAGAATCCATGATCCTAGAATGATAATTTGAAATCCAGTCCTCAGTTAACATGTCTCTTCTCTTGAGGCGGGTTTTGCATATGCAAATAAGTTGTAAAATTTTAGTACATATTAAGCCGCTATTATATCTATTAATATGTTTGATGATGATGATATACTTACGGAAGTTGCAGGCCTTGCATTTAATTTGGGAAGCCCTGCTTGGGGATTGATGCGTTGGTTTCATTATTCTCCGCAACAATTCACGCCTTTTCTTCCAACAATTTTTTAATATTGAGTAAAAGTGTTAAAACGAGTATAACTATATGTTGAAAATGTCAATATAATCTAGCAAAACGAGAAAGTACCGAAATAACACTAAGTTTATGACACATCTGCTAATCTAACACTGGATGCCGTTGAATTGAATTGTCAACTGGAAGTTTGGGCTAATGAAATGACCATTTTATCCTTAGATTAAAAAACAAAAGAAACTGAAAAGTCAATTGAGCGTCTTCTTTCTTTTTCGCTGGAGAAATAAATGTTGGATTTGATTTTCTTCCCCTAATTCATACATCTTCATTGCCAAACTAATAAAATCCACAACCTTCATTATCGCCAAACTAATAGATAGCCGTAGAAGTCACTTCCCCCAAATTCACTCCATCGCCTCCACCATTTCTGCCACTCCAAACCCTAGCACCGCCGGAAGAGAAAAGAACAGTGGATGGCGTGATTCTCGGCGGCGGAAGCGAGAGAACCATTTTGTCCGCCGTAACCATTTCCTCGGAGAAGCCGCAATCTGTAGGATGGGAATGGTTGGTGATGGAAGTCCGGAGAAGCTCCCGCAAAATAAGAAGAGAACAATGAAGAGTGTGAATTTGGAGAGATCCGGTGATGGTATTGCTTCTTCTTATGTAGCTTATGGTGTTGATGTTTAAAGAGTGTTTATTGATATCCAAAACAAACAAGTTAGTTTTTTCTTTCAATTCTTCAACTGCAGCTATGCCATGTTTTGTTGCAGTAGGATTTGTTAAGAACTTACCCTAAGAATTAAGATAGATGATGATGTGTGGACCGAGCTGATAATTGACAAGGAAATAATGGCAAATTGGGCTTATGTGGAAGATGAAATAAAGCCCACTTCAATCCAAAACCCAATAGAATTTGGAGGAGCAAGACCTAAAAGAGCAAAGAAACATCCAACTTAGATGAAAGATTTTGTGGGGAAATTGAGGAGGTTTTTAGCTTTCGGTTATAAGAGTGAGGAGAAACATTCTGTATTATCATGCTAGTGCTTTTATGTATTTTTAGCATCATATTTTGGGGAGGGGTCCTCTCAAATTAACCATTTTTTTCCTGGGAATAGAACTCTTCCTTTTTAGATTGTTCTATCACTGGTGCTTTCATCCTTTGTACTTAACATGAAGAACGAAGATGTGGTGAATCTAATTCACTCCATGGAGGCCAAATTCTGAGAGATTTCACACACCCAGCTTCAAGAACAGAGAGAACACTTCACGACGCTGCTGAAGGAGCACTGATCTTCGACAGCGGCCTAGATTTTGCAACTCTCTTCTCCATCGAGACCAGATCGCGCTTCAGCCATCTCCATGCCTGGTGCAGACGTGTCATCGCCGATGATCGATCATCCGCCGCTGGTTGGTCATCCACACCAACCGATCGTTGAACCTTTGAATCCAGATCTTCTTCCTCTGCTCCGCACCCTTTGGGTTGATCTACCCCATTTCGATGGCTCCTTGGTGGACGATTGGATTTACAAGATAGAGAAATTCTTCGATCTCCACCGCGTCTCTCCGGAAACACATCTTTCTGTCATCTCCTTCCACCTCGACGGGGAAACATCGACTTGGTTTTAATGGTTGGAACGTGGAGGGGGGCTCAGCACATGGGACCTATTTTTAACTCATCTCCGGGCACGATTCGATTTGTCAGTTTACGAAGACTCTTTGGGTCGAATTTCCAAACTTACTCAAACAAATATAGTAGCTCAATTTCGTTCTGAATTTGCAACGCTCATGTTGCGTATTACTGGGATCTCTGATTCATTGCTCCTGGATTTTTGGATTTGGGGATTGAAACCCGAGATTCGACGGAAGTTGTTACTGAATCAGCCATCTTCGCTGCCGGACGCAATGATGAAGGCCCAACTATTTGAAAAATGCAGGGAGGATTGACTGAGCAGCTCACGTTATAATTCATCTCGGACCCCTGTCGCCGCTCCGGGCAGAGGTGCGGATCCAGGACTCGTGAGTGACGTTCGCACCTCACCACCTCATGATGTGGCGAGCTCACCAGCTCATTCTCATCGGCCTTCATCAACTCCGGCACTTGCAGGTCTAGTTTGTGCTACCGCGACTGAGCGGCGTCTCCTTGTTCGCCGTTTAAGTCCAGCGGAAGTTAAGGCAAAGCGTAAGCATGAGCTTTGCTTCATTTGTGATGAAAAATACAATTTCAACCACCGCTGTAAGAATCGATCTCTTCTCATGATTACAGATGCTTTGTTGGATGTTGAAGAGGTTTCAGAACAGATTATATCCAAACTTTCAACAGGTGAAGATGAGCTCGAAGTCAACTTGAACACTTTGAGACAATAGGACAATCCCATTATTTTTCGCATTCATACATTTCTTGATGTTGAACGTGTGGAGGTACTCATCGACAATGACAACCATAAAAATTTCATACATGGTTGATAAATTGGGTCTCACTTCGAAACCAACGACTCGTTTCCGGGTTTACATGGGTAATGGCCAACACTTGGTTTGTGATCGTTTCTGTCCCGAGATCTCTCTTTTGCTACAGGGTCATTCATTCCCGGTTGACTTGTTCGTTTTACCAATTTGGGGGTTGGATATTGTTTTGGTCAATCAGTGGATGCGCACTTTGGGCTCTTGTATGCATGATCATGTGGCACTAACAATGTAATTCACGTGGAACAGCCTGAAGGTGAAACTGGTGGGTAGTAAAACTCAGCCCTCAAAGAAGTTGACCTACCCGCAGTTGACCACTTTGTTACATCAGGATTCTGTGAGTTCGATGTTCAAAATTTTACCTGTAACACATCCATTTTCGGAATCTAATTCGTCTACAACGAACGCATCCCAAATTTAGTCTGAGATTCCCATGGCACATGCCTTATTATTCTAGTACCGTGACGTATTCGCTCCACCTCATGATTTACCTCCTTCGCAGCGGGTGGATCACCAGATACCCTTACAACTGGGTTCTTCCCCTATTAACGTTTGCCCGTACTGTTATCCCTTATCTATAGTTGCTCAATGTCACAACTCCAAAATCTGCAAAAGGTATTTTGGTCCCTTCCCGGTTATTGCTACATGACAGGTCCCGTAGCTTATACACTTCAACTACCGCCGGAGAGTCAAATCCACCCAAACATCCATGTATCTCTTCTTAAGCCCTTTAAAGTCGATCAACCTGCCAAGAATTTCCCCCTGCCGGAAGTTAGAAAGGGTAACACACCAATTCTCACACCCACCGCGATCATCGCCACTTGCACTTTGATTGAAAACAGGGAGCAACGTCGTCAAGTGTAGGTTCAGTGGTCTGCCAGTCCACTGGAAGACGCCACATGGGAGAAATGGCCAGAGTTCTGCTCTCTTTACAACTTGGCCGACCTTCAGGACAAGGTCATTTTTTAAGAAGGGAGGATTGATACGTGGTCCGAGATGATAATTGAAAAGGAAAGAATGGCAAGTTGGGCTCATGTGGAAGATGAAATAAAGTCCACTTCAATCCAAAGCCCAATAGAACTTAGAGGAGCAAGATCTGAAAGAGCAAAGAAACGTCCAACTTGGATGAAAGATTTTGTGGGGAAATAGAGGAGGTTGTTAGCTTTCGATTATAAGGGTGGGGAGGAACATTGTGTATTTTCATGCTAATACTTTTATGTATTTTTAGCATCATATATTGGAGAGTGGTCCTCTGAGATTAACCATTTTTTATGGGAATAGAACTCTTCCTTTTCAGATTGTTCTATTAGATGTTTTTTTTCGTTGACTGCATATGGTTTAGTTTTGCGGTAGTGTACTGAGTTGGTGCTCCGGCGGTTGGTGGTGCAGTGGTGGCGGGGAGAGTACTGATCAAGGGTATTTTTTAATCATTTTAGCTCCAGTCTACAACCAAATCAATGAGTCAGTACCAAAATAGTGAAAAAGATTATAGTTACACATTTTATCATAAAGATAGGGTTATTTTGGTACTTTCTAATTTTACTGGGTTATATTGGCACTTGCATTCTAAATTTAGACTTACAAGTGTAAAAATCCCTTTTTTATTTGACTTAAGTTTCCTATAAAAGTCCACTCCATTTTTTTAAAGAAGCCAACTCTAGTTTGGAAGAAAAATCAAACTAAAAGAGTGTTGTCATTAAATCTAGATAATTATGATTTTAGTACCTTACGAATGTTTGAATAATTTTTCTAGTCCTCTACTTTTTGAAATGCCTTTTTTGTACCTTACACTTGTTTTAAATTTTTTAAAACCCATTTAACGTATTGCGTGGTAAGATCCATTAAGAAGAAGGGTAAATATGTAAAAACATATATTTACTCAGGTAAAACCATATTTTATTTCATTGCCTCCTTTTTTCTCAGTCGTATATTTTCCATAATACAAAAGAGGATTTTGAGTTTCCTCCACGACAGAAGCTCTCTAAAACTAAACTGCAACAAATTCTTGTGAGAAGAGTGTTGTAAAGTCCTATTTTATCTAGTTGGCAATTTGTGGAAGTTTTGAAAATATGGAATTGTTGTGTTGGAACATCAAAGAAAGAATGTTTGGAGTTTTATGGAATGACATGAAGAAATCCGATGTGATATTGTGTTCATAATGTTTTGATTGGAGAATATTTCAATGCCTATATTTATGATTGGATTAGATTTATGGAATTGGAACTGATTTTGAATATTTAGCTATGGAAATAGATATGGACGAGATATTCTTCAAGGGATTATATTTGGTAATTTCTATCTCCAATTGATTTGATTAAAATCAGAATTTGAAATGGAGAAGGAAGTATACACGCACTTCAGAATTTCTATGTTCGAACACACTAAAGACATTCAAATTTGCGAGTATAATATTGCGGTGAAAAGGATTTATGGAAACTTGGAGTTTAAGCAATATTTGAGTCAGCCGTTTAGAAGAATCATGGTTTTATGGAAAATCCTTATATTTATGGAATTGGATTTATGAAATATTATGAGATATTTAAGATAATGAAAATCCATTTATTTATGGGATTTGGATATGCTTTAGAAGCAGATGAGAATAAGAAAATTATGGAGATAATTATGGAGCATTCCGATATGCATATGGAATATAAATAGAGGACATTAACGGCTGCAAGATGTGTGAATTTAATTGAGAAAAATATGTACTTCTGATTTATGTTCGACCGAGAGACTTGCAAAGAGTGTGAAACTATATGTTCCAACATAGGTGACCTGTTGATCAAGTTCAGAATCGTGATCCGTTTTTACCATGGCGACAAAGGAAAGTGTGATTCGGTTTTACCATGGCGACAAAGGAATGAGCTTCTGTGTCTCGACCACCTTTACTGGAAGGAACGAATTACAACTACTGGAAGGATCGCATGAGAGTGTTCATAAATTCACTGGATGAACTAGCTTGGCACTATGTTGAAACCGAATGGAAACCCCCAGTTGCTGAAAGTTCTAAAGGAGGAGAATCGAGTTCTAAAGAACCAGTAGTGAAACCTAAAGAGTCGTGGACTCGATATGAAAATATGGGTGGCTTGGCAAACTCCAGAGCATTAAATGCTATCTTTACTACGGTAGATGAAAATTAGTTCAAACTCATCTCTACGTGTCATCAGGGAAAGAAAGCACGGGATATTCTACAAACAGTGCATGAAGGAACAAGTCATGTACGTGAATCCAAGCTCTAAATGTTGGCCACACAGTTCAAATAATTGAAGATGGAGGAAGATGATACTATTGTTGTGTTCAATGGAAAGCTAAGAGATATCTCAAATATGGCGTATCAACTTGGCAAAACGTACAAAGAGTCTAAACTGGTGAAAAAGACATTGAGATCTCTCCCTCACAAATTCTCTATGAAAGTTGCAGCAATAGAAGAAGCAAGAGATGTATCCACCATGACTCTAGATTAATTAATGGGATTATTGCAAACCTATGAAATGACGTTGGGATATCCAATGAAGGAGTTGGCGAACTTGCTCTTATCATAAGGAATATCTCAAGGATGCTGAAGAAAGCGGTAAATATGAATTCTGAAAAAAGGTCTAATAAGAACAAATTACGGTTTCAAGACCCTGACAACAACCGTGAGCCAAAGATGGGGAAAATCACTCAACAATTCTCGAGAACTCAAAATGGAGAATTAATGCGATCAAGAATGATTTAGTGTAGAGAATTTGAAGGTTTTAGGCATATTCAGGCTTAATATGATAATACCCAGAAGAGGCAAGGAAGGTCGTATGTAACCCCGTGGAGTGAAGATGAAAAAGATGAAAAATATGAAGAGGAACTCACCGG
Source organism: Rubia tinctorum (assembly GCA_032355605.1). Lineage (NCBI taxonomy): Eukaryota > Viridiplantae > Streptophyta > Magnoliopsida > Gentianales > Rubiaceae > Rubia > Rubia tinctorum. The sequence goes on along the minus strand of JAULKM010029774.1, from coordinate 6,234 downwards.
TAATTATATAGCGTTTGGAGCAAAAATTCACAATAATACAGTGAGAGTTGATGTATGTTCCAACACAGATAAATCTGTATGTTCCAACACAGATACGGTGTGTTCTAACATAAGTTCTGCTGATACTTCCAGCGATGATGAAGACCAATCTGTTAGTAGTGAAGATATCTACACTTCATATGAAAAAATGTATGACATGTGGTTAAAGGTGGCTGACGCAAATAATACCCTGAAGATGGAGAAAAGTCAATTGGCCGAAGCAAAGAAGGAATTGAAAGTGCAGGTTGAAAAACTCAAGAGTGAAGTTGAAGATCTGAACGTGAAAGTAAATTCTATGACTGAGATGGTAGAGTTTGTAGAAGCAACAATCAGAAAGTTAAACTCTAGCAAGTCAAAGTTAGATGATATTTTGACCGTGGGAAAGAGCTTTGGAGATGGACAAGGGATCGGCTATGGAAATGTATCATGCGATACGGGAAATTTCAAGATGGAAGTTCAAGACATGAAGAGAAAGGTGATTAAGACTCATCAGCGGAAACCCCTCATCTATAGTTATTGCATGTTTTAAGGCCATACCGAGGAACGGTGTCTCAAACTACTGAGAGATATCATAAATGGACGTCATCTGTCTATATGTTCCAACATAGATGGTACCCAACGGTCAAAGATGGTTCGAAAGGCATGGGTTCCTAAACGCATGAATACTTGTTTTGTTGCTCATACTTCACATATTGCACATTCTAGAGACTCGTAGTACTTTGATAGTGATTGCTCTCGTCACATGACCGGAACACATGATTTTTTAACGAAAATAAAACCATATGATGGTGGTTTTGTTACCTTTGGAGATGGAAAGAAGAGTCGAGTTATTGGCAAAGGTGAAATGAACATTGAAGGATTTTCGGTGTTTACAAGTATGTTGCTTGTTGAGGATTTATAGGCGAATTTGTATAGCATCAGTCAGTTGTGTGATGACAATATGACAGTTGAATTTCAGGAAGACAAATGTGTGGTGAGACACGGGAACGATAAAATACTTTCTGATATTCAATCATCAGACAATTGTTATCTTTCGGAGCAAGAAGTACGATGTTTAAATTCAAATAAAGATGAAGGCACACTGTGGCATAGAAAGCTTGGTTATATCAACTACAAAACCTTGGTGAAAATTTCAAATTCAAAGGCAGTACGATGTATGCCCCTACTTACGACCAAAAGTGGAATTGTTTGCAGACCATGTCAGCAAGGTAAACAGATTCGGTCTCATCACTCTGCAATACAGTATATTACTACCTCACGGAATCTTGAATTGCTTCATATGGACTTAATGGGTCTAGTCAATACACCTGGTGTGAGTGGAAAGAAGTACATCTTCGTTTGTGTTAATGATTTTTCTAGATATACTCGAGTGACATTTCTCAAAGAAAAATATGATATTGTGGATGTGTTTAGAAGTTTGGTGGTAAAATTGAAGACCGGGAAGGGAAGTTCGATTGGAAAGATAGTGAGAATTAGAAGTGATCATGGCAGGGAGTTTGAAAACTTTCAATTCAGTTATTTCTATAATGAACTTGGTATTCAACATGAATTCTCTGCACCAATCACTCCACAGAAAAATGGCATTGTCGAAACAAAGAATAAAAAACTTCAGGAAATGGATCGAGTCGTGCTTGCAGAGAAAGGCATATACAAAAAATGGTGGGCAGCTGTTAATACAGCTTGTTATACTATCAATCAAGTGTATCTTCGGTCGTTTACCAACAAAACATCTTATGAGATTTGGAAGGGAAGGAAGCCAAGTGTATCTCCCTTTCATGTGTTTGGAAGGAAGTGTTATATTCTAAGAGATAGATATCTATTGGCCAAATTTGACAATCGTAGTGATGTTGCCATATTTCTGGGGTATTTTGTGAACAATCGAGCATACCGTGTGTATAATCTTCACACAAATACGTTAATGGAGTCAATCAATGTTGTTGTGGATGATTCAGATGACAAACAGGATTCAAAGGAGAAAGACGATGAACCTGATGATGAGTATGTTCCAACAAAGCTCAATCCGCTAGTACTGTCAGACTATGTTAGAACACAGGATCAGCCAAAAGAACAGGAAATATCTTCAGAAGAAGAGTATGTTGGAACATCCTCCCCCACACCCAGTCTGTATGTTCCAACACAGGAGATTCCAGAACCGATCTCAAAGAGAACCCGATCCATTCCTAGAGTGAACTACCATGAGCTAGCTGGACTGCAATGTTTTATCTCACTTATTGAGCCAAAGAATTATAAGGAAGCTTTGCTTGATGAATAATGAATTGAGGAAATGCAAGAAGAACTTGAACAGTTTGAAAGAAATGATGTGTGGTATCTTACTGCTCAGCTGAAAGGTGTCAATATTATTGGTACAAAATGGATTTTCAAGAACAAGTCGGATGTTGATGGACAGATGACTTGCAATAAAGCTAGACTGGTGGCACAAGGATATACTCAAGCATAAGGTGTTGACTTTTACGAAACTTTTGCACCAGTTGCCTGGTTAGAATCCATTCACATCTTGCTTGCTATTGCATGCACGATGAATTTTACATTATATCAGATGGATGTTAAGAGTGCCTTCTAAATGGAATGGTGAATGAGGAGGTATATGTGGAACAACCTAAAGGATTTGAAGATCCTCATTATCCACATCATGTGTATCGACTTAAGAATGCACTATATGGTTTGAAACAAGCACCTAGGGCATGGTATGAATGACTGACAAACTTTCTACTTACGAAAGGTTATCATCGAGGGGGAGTAGATCGTACATTGTTTGTGTTCACAAAATCATCCAAGTTTTTTATAGCTCAAATTTATGTTGATGACGTTGTGTTTGGCTCTACTTCATCGTCTATGGTTCAAGATTTCGTGTCCCTAGTGCAGGAAGTGTTTGAGATGAGCATGGTTGGAGAACTCACATATTTTCTAGGGCTTCAAGTTAAGCAAGAGAAAAATGTTTTGTTCATAAACCAAAGCAAGTATGCCTTGAATCTAGTGCAGAAGTTCGGTCTTAATAGTGCACGTGTTATTCGAACTCCTATGACAACCATAGAAAAATTGGTGAAGGATGAGAAACGTGTTCTAGTTGATCAGGAATTTTACAGAAGCATGATTGAAAGTCTGTTGTATCTTACTGCTAGCCGAACAGATATATGTTTCAGCGTAGGCATTCGTACAAGATTTCAGGCTGATCCTAAGGAATCTCATTTGACTGCAGTAAAAAGAGTTATTCGATATATTAATGAGACTTCTGATTATGGCTATAGTGATTCTGATTGGACTAGTAATGCAGATGATCACAAAAGTACTACTGGGGGTTATTTCTTTATTGGTACCAATTTGGTCTCTTGGTATAGTAAGAAGCAAAATTCAATCTCTTTATCATCTTCTAAAGCTAAGTATCTTGCTGCCGGACGCTGTTGTGCACAATTATTATGGATAAAACAAATGTTGAATGACTATGGAATTCAGCAAGGGCCTCTAAAGATAATGTTTGACAACAAAAATGCAATTGACATCTCAAAGAATACGGTTCAACACTCAAGAACGAAATACATTGACATCAGACATCACTTCATTAGAGATTTGGTTGAAAGAAAGGAGGTTGTAGTATCCTATGTTCCAACATGCGAACAATATGCAGATATATTCACTAAATCGTTGAATGCCTCAACCTTTAAATTTCTTCGACAACACCTTGGTGTTTGTCGAATGTGAGGTACGCCTGAAACTCCTCTGTACAATATGTATATTTTATGGTTCAACATTTTTTTGTTTTCGAAAAAATAAAAATAAAAACAGGAAAAAAAGGCGGAAGAAGAAAGGTTGAATTGGTTGGATGGTATGTTGGAAGTTATGGATGTGACATGATTTGACTTGAGAAGAAATGTTATTATTATCTTGGTAAGGTGAAAACAGTTAGAGAGGTGAAAAAAAGGAAGAAGTTATTTTAGAATTCTACAATCTCTCCACATTCCATTTATTTCGGCAAGTGCACTCTCCTCCCTCTCTCAAAACTCTCAAAATTCTTAAACTCATCTTGAGAAGAAATACATTCCGAGAAGGAGCTATGAGAAAATTGAAGATATTACGGATGAAGAGGTTGTAGGATTAGAGGTGATTAAATCTACAGATCATTTGAAGGTAATACAGTTTGATGCCGTGAATACTGAGAGGATTGAGAAGCTCAGCGATGTAAAGCCCTCGGTGATAGTTTTTTCAGATAGTGATGATGAAACAGAGGCTAGGTATGTTCCAACATACTAGAAAAAAAAGGAGATGGATGTTGATAAGCCTGATATGAATGCTGTTGGGAATAGTCTGAGGGATCATGATTTTCCAATAGATGAGGATGTTGTTGATGATGATTTTGAGGGGTTGATGAGAGGGGGAGAAGACCCAACACTTGAGATTTCCGAACCAGAAGAAAAAGCACAGTATGTTCCAACACAGGAACAGTATGTTGGAACACACTGCACTGAGCAACATCAAACAGAGCATGAACCGATTCTTGCGTATTCCAATGATGAAGTTCTAGACGAGTACATTCAGAACAGGAAGTACAAGAGGAAGAACACTGAGGCTAAGTCATCACAGCCGATCAAGAAGGGCAAAGTGGCGCAACCTTCTCCCAAAAATAAGAAGAGGATTGTACTACCACCTCCTCCAATAAGTCAAGATTTTTCTGAAATTTACTATGATGAAAAGTGTGAAGAGATGGGTGAAATATTCTCTTAGAGGAAGGTAATTGTTGAATGGCCTGTAAATTTGGTAGCCTATAAATCCAGTGGATTTTCATATTTTCTTGAGATGATTGGCATGAAAAAGGCTGCCACTTGATTTCTGGATTACAACAAACAATTTGTTTGTGAAGTATATTCAAACTTGATGGCTGAAAATCATGAGGAAGATTCACCTTGGTGTGGCCGGGAGTATGTGCGAGGGAAAATTGTGAATTTCTCGGTTAAAGGGATTAATAGGCTATTGGGGCTGAAAATGCCAAAATTTGAGGGTATTTTTTATGAAGAAATGGAGGTTTCGGATGATAACATTGTGGTTGAGATATCTGGTGGAGTCAAGACTGAATGGGCTGCAACTGGATACTCTCAAGCATCCTGCTTGACTTCCAGATTCTTTGGGCTGTGTCAGATGGCAGTAAATTGTTGGATGCCATCCTCAAACACCACATCTCCTACTCGTGAAATGGCAAGGTTACTCTACTGTATTGGAACACAAAGGCTGATTAACCTTGGCCTACTCATTCAGCAAGCCATTGTACGTCAAGCTATCTCCCCAAAGGCAAAATAGTTTCTGGTGTATCCGTATATTATCTCAGCTTTGGTTAGAGGTGAACGAGTGAAGGCAAAGGCAAAGGATGAGATCTTGGAGACTGAGCCTTTGAAACCTAACAAGAAAACCTTCGGTTTGAGGCAGGTGAAAGACTAACCATGGAAACCGAAATCTACTGGTTCTGGTTCTGGTTCTGGTTCTGCTCAGGAGGACAAAAAGGCTAAGTTGGATGCTATGAATGCTAGGCTGAGTGCTATTTTTATCCAACTTGCTGCTTTGGAGGCTGAGAAGACCAAGTTAGAAGCAGATAAGGCTCAATTGGAAGATTAGAGAGTTGCTCCTTGACAGTTTTTATTTCTGACAGACTATGTTCCAACATAGTCAGTATTTGGTTCAGGGAGAGCTAACTCTTGATTTTGTTGGTTTTATTTCGTATGATTTTGGCATGTTTAATGGCCCCAAAGGGCAAAGGGGGAAATGGATATTATTTTGGATTACCTTGGATATTATTTGGCGGCTATGTAATTATGAATTAATTTGGATTTCTGGATTTCTGGTTCTTATTAATTCAGAGTTGGTTATTCATGTATGTTCCAACATAGAGGGATTTCTGGTATTCTGTTGATTATTTACGATGGAAGTTTTTTCTTTTGGTTTTATTTGTCCAAAATGGTTGGATCCACAAAATGCCAAAGGGGAATATTGTAAAGTCATATGCATCTCACGGATTATTTTGTTGCCATTTGTGAACTAGTGTTAAAGAAGAAAAGCGTTCCATGTTGGAACATACTGCGGAAGATCAGCTCTTGGCGACTAGAATATTTTGGCAAAATTAATTTATGGAAACTTGGAGTTTTAGCAATATTTGAATCAGCCATTTAGAAGCATAATGGTTTTATGGAAAAT
>JAULKM010029754.1:0-13731 GCA_032355605.1 Rubia tinctorum | reverse complement strand
CATTCACAACACTTACAGCTAATCTTAGGCATAATTATATCAAATTCATCTCAAATATGTTTCATCTCATAGTAATATTGATTGAGGGTTTTAGTACCTTGTTTCAGATCCACCAAACTTCCCATTAGCTGATAGAACATCGGTCCTTGACTCACACCAAACCTTTCTTGAATTTCATCCCACAGCTTCTTCGCATCCTTTGGAAATGTGAATCCCTGCAATAAATCTTCACTAATCGAATTATGAATCCACCCTATCAGCGTCGAGTTCACCTTTACCCACTGCTCGTACACTGATGAGGTCAACGCCGGCTTCTGATAGGCTCCAGTCAGCAAGTTCATCTTGCCCCTTGCTTGTAGCACGTTCACCATCGCCTCTCTCCAGGTGATGTAGTTCCTCTCCGTCAATTTCTTCGTCACTATCGCCAAGTTCGCGTGATCTGTATTCCCCAAAAACGGTGGATCATTCTCACGGATTTTAACGAATCCATCTTCGTCCACAGGATACTGCACCCTGCGATTTCTGTTCTGAGCGTCACCGCCGTTGGATCTCAACGCCATCTCCGTTCAATTCCGGTCTGAAATCTTACTGGATCTGAAAACCCAAGATCTCTGAAACCATCAAGAAGTTCAGCAAATCAAATAACCGCTCAAATGAGATGTTATGAAAAATATCTATTCAGCTCCAATCTTGGAAGAAAGCAAAATCAAATTCTGTTAATCAACTGAAATGATGTAGGTGATTAGTTATATACAAGAAGAAATGTAACCATTCTAGCAGTGACACGTGGGAAAAGAAAAGAATAAAAATGAAAAACTAAAACTAAAACTAAAACTGAAACTGAAGTTCAACAACATCATCTCAACTGAACATCGACAACATCAGCTCGGCTCAATCATCATCTCAGCTCTATAACTTCTTCAGAAACAAACTGGAAATTTGCTATTCCGAAATCCATAAACTCAAAAGCTAAGCCTAATAATTATCAGCTAATCCAATTAGCACTGAAATCCGAAAACCACACTTAACAATCCAAAAGGGCTAGAACCATACGTTAATTTACATTTATACCACCACAATAAACAAAGCAAGCCCTGATATAAAAACGACGACGTTCACTTCTTCATTTTCTTCCCAGCGGGCGACTTGATACTCTTAGTCTTGGGTTTCACCACCTTCTTCGCCGACGACTTCTTCGCCGCCACCACCTTCTTAACAGCCGCCGCCGCTTTCTTCACTGCCGGTGACTTCTTCACGGCCGCAGCCACCTTCTTCGCGGGCTTCTTCTCCCCGTCGGCGGGGGCTCTCTTCCTCTTCAGAGTCTCCTTTTCAGCCGGCTTCTTCTCGACCTTCTTCTCTCCGGCGGCGGGCTTCGCCGGAGCGGAGAGCTTGTAGGAGTTCTTCACCTTGGTGAGCTTCCCGGAGGCCACGCATTTCTTCAGTTGGTTAGAGAGATGCTTCTTGAAATTCTCCGGCAGGTTTTTCCCCTGCTTATCTTCAACGTGCTTGGCTATGGCAATAACGCTGGAGCCAGTCCTCTCCTTCAGGGCCGCAATCGCCTCCACAATCATCTGATAACAAAAACCCAGAATCAGAAACCGACTAAATGCAAAACCCAGAATCCGAATTCAAACAAAAAGGAAAACCCATTTGGATAAATCTCCCAGAATCATACCTCATAGTAGGATGGGTGAGAACGGATTTTCTTCGGGGCGGCGGAGGTGGCAGCTTTCTTAACCTTCGCGACAGCGGGCTTCTTCGCCGGGGACTTGGCGGGCTTAGCAACAGCGGCGGTTCTAGCGGGACGTGCCATTTGGACTGAAAAGATTTGAAAATTGTGTGCTTTTCTGACGGTGCTTCGTGTGTGGGAGAGAGAATCTGAGTTCAGATTATCGTGGAGGTAGGGATAATTCCGGTACGTTTATATAGGCGCCGGAGAGAAAAAGGAGTACTCGATTCTGATTGGTGGAGGGGTTATGGTAAGGATTGTGATCCGGGACTAGTTAAGTTTGAACGTGGGCCGTTGGATCTTGTTAAATCTTCGGTGGAGGAAAGGTGATAAGGTGAGGTTTCGGATCGATGAGGAAATATCCATTTTAGTCAAACGGGGAGAAAATATGGGGTTTTCTTGAGTTGTGGAGTGTGCTTTTAGGGAGGATTCTTGAGGGGATTACTTGGGCTGTGGTTAATGGAATTTTGTGAAATTTGTTTTGTTTGGAAGATATTTGAGTTGGAAATCTAGGGGTTTTTAAAAGTTTTTTATGAGATTAATTTATGAGTGAGAAATTTGTGATAGAGTATGAATGTGTCTTTGCCTAGTGTTTTGAGCAAGTGTGTTTTTGAGTGGTGGGATTTTTGGTTTGATTTGATGTTGGTTTAGGGAAATTTGGATTAGATTGCTTGCATTTGTAAATGTGTTAGGGTATCTGGTATTTAGGATGGTGTGGATGAATTTGGAATAGCACATTGTTGTTTTAATCAAACGTTTAAGAGGTGTAATTAGGAACATGTTTTTTATTTTGTTTTCCCATCTTTTCGTTATGCGGAGATGGTTAAACAATGTTTTATTTTAATATTTGATTTTTTAATATTTATGTTATTATAAAAAGTTATTAACATAATGATAGTGTTATTTATGTACTAGTTGAAATTTATGGTAAAATATGACTTGAAAATGTTTTAAAAAATATAAATATTTGGTTGGGACAGAGGAGTAGGTGATCTTCATGTAATGAAAATTAACAACGCCTTATACCATCACATTCCACTCCATTGCTTACATGGTATCTGCCTAACCATCCATCCAATCATGAACTCTCGATCCTCCTCCTTCATTGGCTCCACCACCATTCTGGCCACTGGCTCCTCTGATTTGAATTTTCAAATACTAATTTTTCGTCCCAAATTTAGTCATACTCCCTTTAGCGTAGCACCATCCTATCGGCTTTGGAAGCATATGACCTTGATTTTTTCTTGTCGACACCCCTCCATCACTAGACACAATCCAAGTTGCAGCATGTCTCCCATTGATCTAGCAAATGTCTCCATTGGGTCTCCAGTAGAAATTGTAACAACTCTGGACCTGGCTGCTTGGACCAAATATGATTGCCATGTCGTGTTGTGGATTCGCTCCACTCTCGGTACATTGCTCCTCAGTATCGTTGCCTGCTTCCACCATGCAGAGGCATTGAGCAACCCCTATCACACTTTTCAGGCGCAATTTGATGCTTATCAAATGTACCTCTGCCAACAACTTCAAACCATGACGAAAGGATCTCTCTCATTCCTTGATTATTTCTTAGAAGAAACAAGGTCTTGTTGATTCCCTTTCTCATTACCTAAGCATCGCCATTAATAAGAACTTCTTCGGATCTATACTTTATAATCATGGCTCTCGGTTTGCAGCTCTCCACCAACTCTATCCTACGGATTGATCTCATCTCCTCCGACGAGCTGCTCGGAATCTTGTTGGAAGAAGAATTTCGTCAGTAAGAAGAAACTCAAGCACTGCACCCTCCTTGGGTTTCAAGCCAGGTTTTCAAGTCGGGTTCTGGACAGAGGTTGGTTGAGTCGGGTTTCAAGTTTGGATCGATCAAATTTTAGGTTTCAAGCTCAAGTCAGTCTTATTTTGGACCCTGTTCCAGTTCAAGTTTTGGCTATGGTCAGGTTGGATTTAGCTATCCAACTTTAAGCTTAGTTATCAGGTCGGGTTTCCAATTTGGATATGTTGGGTTGGGTTTTGGGTCCAGATGGTCAAATTTTGGTTTCGGCCCAAGGTTTTAGGATTAGGTTAGTCATATATAGGGTTTCACTTACTCCCTCTGGTCCTCTATTTATGTCCTTCTTTTTTCTGACATTTTCTCAAGATATGGTTAACCACCTATAACTTTAGTTGTGTACAATAACAAATTATAAAATGTTACTTTTACACATTACGGAGAATCCAAAGACATCTCACATGATGTCCGTTATTGTATATAACAAAAAATTTCGATGGTCAAACATGTCATGAAAAAAATTGCAATCAAAGGAGGCCATAAATAAGGGACTTGAAGGAGTACAAGTATTCGGTTCGGGTTCCGAGTCTATGTTGGTTATATTTTGGGGGCCCTAGTCGGTCAGTTTTTGGGTCCTTGCCCAAGTCAGGTTTTGGTGCCGATCGGGTTGGATTTGGGCAAGCAAGGTTTGGTCTCGAGGTCGAGTCGGGGCATGTTGGTTAGATTTTGGGTTTCAGGTCTAGGTCATTATGGTTTCAAGTATGTGTAGGCAGATTTTGTGTTTGATATATGGGTTGTCATGTCGGGTTATGACCCGTTGCTTGAGTCGTGTTCTGGGTATATGTCGATCATATTTTAGGTTTCAGGCCCGATTCAGACAAGTTTTGACTGGGTCGTGTTGAATTTAGCCAACCAGGTTGGGGCTCGATTGTTGGGTCGAGTTTTAGCATGGGTTGGACAGTTGGGTTTCGTATCCCTGTTAGTCATGTTTTAGGTTTTGGGTTTATTTGACTACTTTCTCCTTGCTACTTACTGAAATATGTTCCTAATAAATATGGGGTCCCCATCATGTTCGGTATGCTAGCATTATCAATTGTTACCCTATACGAACTCGCAAGTGAACATGTATTTAAACTTGGTTGATGAAAAATGATATTTTATTGAACTTCATCGTGAACACTTAGCCACTAGACAATCCTGAAAGAAAAAAATAATTTTGGTATGTGCTTAGTTCGTTAGTCACAATACCCATATTGGGGCTTGACTCCGACTTGGTATAACCACATATATCCTATTATTATGTGTTAAGATATGTGACCACTAGATTGTTGCAAGCTGAATTATGTGTTAAGAGTATGTGCTTAGTCGTCATTATGTGACCACTATATTGTTGCAAGATGAATTAGATCAAGTGTCTATCTCTCTAATATATGCCTTATCAAATTAGCATTGCAAATGTGAAATCTGTTATTTTTGTTGGTTGAAGTTTTGTAGTGAGTACTCATTCAACCTTATGTTTTATTTTTTTTGAAAACTTATTGATATAATCTTATGTTTTTTAAAATTGTCTAATTTGACCTTACGTTTTTTTTATAAAATGTACTGATATAACCTTATGTTTCTTTAAAAAAATATTGATCCAGCCTTATGTTGTTATAGGTAAAATCATCCATTAAAAAATCAAGCTAGTGTCCATGATGGTCAACGCCGACAGGGGGATTTCAACACTTTTGACTAAAACTTAGGGTTGTTTATTTACTCTATAAAACTTGAGGCTTACATTGAAACTTTCAAAATTATACAGGGTCATTTATGCACTTTTCCATAAAAATAACCTTGTTTGTTTGGCAACTCTAGCTAATTGATTTTAGCTGTCACCAATGTTGCAATAACAAAGTGTCCCCATCTCCAACACCCTCATTAGCATCTCCATAGCCTCATCGCACCACCATCATAATTCATTTCAGCATTGCCACACACTCTCTCATTTTGCTCCCCGCCATTCCGCTTCTCTCACCAATTCCCTTCTTCTCTTTCCATTACTGTTAATCCCCTTCTCTTTTGTGTTTTCACAAAACATTCTAAATGATGCATCAACAAACACCACATGAACACAATCGTGCACACTTATTCCGCCCAGGCCGCTTTCGAAGCGGTTCACTTTTGTGTGGACATACATATTAGCCTACGAAAATTGTTATCTCATTCACCATACGTAACTTATTCCTCTTTTTTCGCACTTAATGTCACCCTCCCCTCCTTTCCCATACTCAATACAAATTAATGAAATTTTATTACAAAATTTTGCCAGTTTTTATTAATCATAGCTAAAAATATTGTAATTAATGTCAAAACATCACCATTAGAAATAATGTAACAAAAAATACCGTAATATTTAGTGAATGTTGTTTAAAAAATATACAAGTACAATGCACGTAAAAATTTTATAGTTCACAATGAAAATTTATAATGAAATTGAATAAAGAATAACGTGCATCTATTAAAAGACAAACATATCCATGGTTAGTTGTACATTTGAAGGAATATGATTAATGATTTGATCTTTTCGTTAATTCCACATCATTCACAATTTAATTTCACTTGAATATCATTACTCATCGAAAAGCACTATGTAATAATTATCGCTATCAACCGGGGATAGTTGTGTCTTTTTTGACTCCCCTAAAACACTAAAACATGATAGTTTGATTATGTTATTTTTGGACATGGCAATTTCTCCTTGAGCTCCTCCTTCAACGCCACCACCCCGAACTTCGACAACCTCCTCCTGCAGACCCTCATAAGCCAACACCAAATCCACCCTCCTCCCTCCACTTCTCTTAACAACCCCTCTTTCCTCAGCCCTGAAACCCTCGATGGCCTCCTTTTCAACAACCTGCTCTCCGATTCCGACTCCGACAAGTCGACGTCGTTTATTTATTTTATATTTTGACAAAGTCCAAATGTACACAACCGTCATCGCCTGCCTGTGTCTGCCTTCCCAATCACGAGGTGCCAATATGTTTGATTCCCATCACCGATGTTGTTTATTTGGTCCATTTTACTACCACAAATGCTACAACACAGGCCATCAGTGTTGCTCTAAACTATTTTGAACTGGAAATCAAGCTTGGCAAATCACAATGCTTGTTTTTAAGGAGTGTTTATTTAGTTTTTTTGCAAGAAGTTTACATTTTAGTTGATTTATTAAAAGATAAAAAAAAGTTAAATTCAAATGTTTCAAAGGAGGGAAATGGAGAGAGATTGGATGCGAGGAAGGGCTCGAGTGGTATATCGGGCGAAGACATGCCTGCTATTGTGTTTCTTGGTTCTGTACTCAAGTGAGCTCGACATGGTGATTATTATCATAGGTTGAGCATGTAAAAGCATAGAGGAATCTTCTTGCGAAGGTGGGCAACCGTTGCATTGTCATACTGTACTGTTCTTTCCAGGATGATGAGGAGTATCTTTATCTTATCATGAAATACCTACACGAGGAGATATCATGACATAACTAATGGGAAAAGACATCTTAACTGAGGACAAGGTGAGATTTTACGTTGCTAAGACTGTTTTGGGTATTGAATCTATTCATAGAAGGCCATTTTGCTTGCATTCAGCTTGTAAGCAATCCCAATTAAATGGCATTATTTGATTCATTTGAAATTATTTTTGTACTAATCATCTTTTGTTGTTCTTTGCTAGTTACCTACCAGTTAGCGATGTGTCCATAATATATGGTGATTCTGGAATCTTTTGTACTCATTTCGGTAGGTTTTTGTGCTTCAGATACTCCCTTCTACTTTGAAATTATATTAGGCAAGTTAGGTGTATTTTCGCGCTCTTATCACTTTTCTAAGGAATTTTGTGAGACAAGGTAATAATTCAAAGATTTGAAAATCATGAAAACTACTTTTGAAAACAATAAAGACCATGAAGACGTGAAGAAGAGATGACTACACTTAGACGAGAAGAAGAAAATGTTGAAGAGTAGCTTACTTGGTCTATCGCGAGTCGCGACGCCTCTGTCGCGGGTCGCGACAGGTCGCTGCCCAGATCCACTTTTTGACTTTTTGTACTATAAATACCATCTTATCCTCTCTCCTTCATATAACTTTTCTTCCCGATTGTGCGCTTAAATACCCTAGTTTTCTACCATTTTCATCTTTGTTCATCTTGATTTTATTTTTGAATTGCTATTGTTGTTTTGTATGAATTCTAGTAGCTAAATTTAGTTTTGAGAGCAATTGATAAAGGCTCCCAAGCCAATGTCTTGAGAACTATATGTGGGCCATTTAATTTTTTTTGTTATTGTGCATTTATTGTGCGTTGAATTTGGTTGTTGAATACATTAATGGCTTTGGAAGTTTGAGCATATGAAATACTTGTATGATTGTTTGTTAGAGTTAGGAGAAATTAGCTACTTTTCCTCTCTTTTGATATGGAATCCAAGAGTATGAATTAGAATTTCTAATGGTGTTGATGGTTTGATAAATGCTAGATGAATGTTATAATGTCAAATTTTTTGTCATGTTTGTTTTGTGTAGCAAATGAGAGAAGTCTATGAACGTTGATCGTTCTTGACTAATCTTGTGTAAATGCATGAATTGGAATGCTTAGACACGGTGTAGTGTTTATAAGTGTTGGTAAACTTGTTGATTTTTCGTACTTAATGTCATTAATGAGATATTTTTAGGTGTTGATCGACTAAATTAGTCATTAGTGAGGCTTAACAAGAGATGTCGAATTTACTCTTGTAAACTACTATCAAAGAAGGGTAGAAGATTTATCTTCACAATAAATAGTAAAAGTATTGAATATGTTGTATGTTTAAGGATATATGAGAGATTTGGAAGTGGAAATCAATTGCGTCCGAGGTCTGTAATTTGTGTTTAATATCTTCTTAGTAGTTTGTTGCATATTTACTAGATTTACATTGCTTGCTAGTTAATTTGTCTTTAAATTCGCAACTTAGACAAACCAACCCAAAAAAATCCCCTCTTTACATGCTTTTATATGTGTGTATATATGTATATCTCTATATCTAGTATAGTATTCACCTTTATATGTGAAAACCCTTAGAAAAACCCCCCTTCTTTGTGGACGACCACGACTTGCTATCATATACTTAGTTGTAGTTAAAGAGTACTTTAAAGTTTTAAAATAGTAAATTTGAGAGTTACGACCATAATCTCCCAGTTACTTAGACAACTAGATAACAATGCTGTCATGGCAACTAGTTCCAAATTGATTTCCAGGGTTGGGAGCAGGGATGATCATGGATCTGGGTTGGGTTCGATCCTAAATATTTTAGTTAGACCTATACCCGATTCAGATCCGCAGGATCAGAATTTTTTTGACCTGTACCCAAATACGATGGGTCTTAATGGATTTTGGGTCCAAAACGAGTTCTAAATGAGTCTAAATTTTTATTTTTAAATCACTAAATAAAATATATATTATTTTAAATACAAATAATTCAAGTTCGATATGCATCTTTTCAAGGAAAGAAATATACATTACATATTATTTGTAGAATTAAAAATAAAAATACATAGAGAATATATAAGTAATTTAGAAAATATGATAAAATAATATATAACTATGGTTGTATGGATCTATATGATGGGTCTGGGTCGGGTTTGAGTCTTAATATTTTAGACCAATACACGAACCCAGACCTAGACCCAGACCCAGACCCATACCTAGACCCAATGGGTCTAAATATTTTGGACTCAATACCTGACTCAAACCTTGTGGGTTTGGGTCGGGTTCTAGATGAGAGATTTATGTCCTAAAGGGTGCCTCGAAGTTACTACCCAGAAAGAAAGGGCATGCTCCTTAGTCCTAGCCTTATATATGAGAAAGATGAGCGCTTGTTACCAGCAAGCAACATCAGTTCCAAAGAGATAAGGGAGTTCATTCACAGCGACGGGTATCGTAAATGCACTCAGCTCGGTACAGATGCACATTGTACAAAGACGGATTAAGTAAGGGAAGGTTTAAAACTTTCATTTCACTCGAATGGATCGATTAACGCAATATCCATTAACTTCTTCAATCTTTGATTAAAGTATCAAAAGAATCGTGTTTGTTATACTCGTTACAATAAAGTCTTACTCGGTCCCCTGCACATTATGTTATTATATGAATGATAAAAGTGATCATGCAACATTAACCAAAAGATAAATTGTTTTCATGTCTCAAAATTAATGATTAGATTTGTGTTATACATGCAGGGATGCGGTGGAACCCAAATCTCCCCACTTATATGCTCCCTCCGTACCGGGATAAATGACACCCTTACTTTTTTAAAGTCAAATTTTACAAACTTTGACCTTAATTATATATTAATATATATAAAATAAAAATATCATGTGAGATATTGTTACTAAATATCATTTTTTATGAAAAATTGTTATGTGTAGTTAGAGATATTGTTGGTCAAATACGATCAATGAAGACCGTAAAAAAGTAAGGGTGTCATTTATCTCGATACGGAGGGAGTATATGATTGAGCTTGCTCGGGACTTGGTATGGTTCGGGGGAGGAGTTATGGACTAAAATTCCACACTTTAGTTTCTTGTTTCACTCCTAGGGCTCCTGCTGAGAAGCCCTACTCTATTTTTATTTTGTTTATTCTTTAATGATCTCTAGGTAAGTTGATTATGACTCATAATTTATGTAGTTCTTCTAGATGAATAAACTTTAGAAGTAATTGTTTGTCTCTAATTTAAATGTGAGATGCAATTAGTACATAAAATTTAATCCCAAATCTTTAACCAACAAAACAGCGCAACACGCGGTCGCTAGTTAATAAAATACCAATAATATAAAATAGATATAAGTGTACAACGTTAAATAACATTGACCAGAACATTTGGGATCTGGTGGTTCTATTAGAGTCCAGTTCAAACAAAACTAGCCCATAACAAAATATAGAGCCCAAAATAAACTAGCCCATAGTAAACATAAATAGCCCAAAACATATCTGGCATAGCTCTAATACCCTAGCAGCAAAACGAGATATAAATATCTTTCTCTACCTTTTACCTCCATTCTTAAAACCCTAGCTGCCGCCTCCCCTCCTCATTCACTCTCTCACCGAGCGTAAGTTCACGGCGGCGATTCATCCTTCCACCGACAGCGACAATGGTATTGAACGCATTTCTGTTGCAACAGCTTTAACGGCCATCATCGATTGCTCAGTTGAATTAACGGTTTTTGATTTTGTGTATGGTGTTTGTTAGGCGGACGTTGAGAATGTTGATGTCGCGGCACCAAAGAAGAGGACGTTCAAGAAGTTTACCTTCAAGGGCGTGGATCTCGATGCTCTCCTCGACATGACCTCCGACGAGCTCGTGAAGCTCTTCCCTGCACGTGCTCGCAGAAGGTATCCGATTATACTCCTATTAGGGTTTTGATTTTGCTCGTGTGGATTTAGTGTTTGCTGTAGATTTGCGGTTTTGTTTAATTCATTTTGTTGTTTGGCCAATTGTTGAAGAAATACAATCATGACTTTTGTTTTGAATCTTTTGACATAGATCTTTCTGTGTATTTGAATTAGGTTCCAGAGGGGTATGAAGAGGAAGCCCTTGGCTTTGATAAAAAAGCTCAGGAAGGCGGTATGTCTCTTGCTAGTGTGTATTTAGTGATGTTTAAAGCTGAATATAAGGCCTAATTTGTCTAATTGGGAAGGATTGCTAGTGTATGAATTTAGGTTTATCTATAATGTTTTTTTTGAGATGAAGCTTGGGTTCTAGCTGGTTTCGGTGTACTTCGATGTGCAGATATGAGACTTGAAACTGTAGTCATTGCCCAATGTTCAGATTATACTTTAGGTTGCTGACATGTTTTTTGGGGATTGGTTGGTGTGGATTTTACTGGCCTTTGTTTCCTGTGTTCTTTGCTTTTTGCTTGAATGTTTTTGATGCTACTTGTATAATTTTTGGCAACTTGCATTGAAGGTAGATTTTAGAATCTCTGCTGTGATTGTTTTATGGAATCCTTGAGAAATGTTAAGATTTATTTGCTCAATTGTTACTGTGAGTTTGTTGTTACTAGCAGTTAAACGTTTGGGTTACACCTTGTGCCTTGCAATCATGGTTAAATATTCTGTGTTGGTTATATCCATTCCTTTTTTCTTCAAAATCATGTGGGGAAATCCTGCTAAAATTGACCATTGTATATTAGAAACTCGAGGCACCAACTGGAGAGAAGCCAGCAGTTGTCAAGACACACCTGCGTAACATGATCATTGTCCCTGAGATGATCGGCAGCGTTCTTGGAGTTTACAATGGAAAGGTCTTCAACACCATTGAAATCAAGCCAGAAATGATTGGCCACTACCTTGCTGAGTTCTCCCTCTCTTACAAGCCAGTCAAGCATGGTAGGCCCGGTATTGGTGCTACCCACTCTTCAAGGTTCATTCCTCTCAAGTAGATGCTGCTTTTTTCCCCCACCAGAAGATTATGTCGTGAATTTTGCCAGTGCTGTTTGAAAACAGTGTTTATGTTTTGGATGTTTTTAGATTTGAGTATCGAGGTTTAAACAATGATGACTAATATTACATAGCCTTTGATTTTATATTTGCTCCTGGTAGACCTTTTTGCATGATTTGTCCTCTATTTTATTGCTACAGTTTGAATGATCTTGATATCCTCTATTTAAACAAAAGCTATAGGTTGGATATGATCTTGATCCCTTATTTTGATGCTTTCAAACAGTCTTTTCCAATCCATCCCATCTAGACTATAATACAGGTTTCATTTTATGAATATGTTCATTCAAATTATTGTGCATCTGTTTTTATGATCATGCCCAAAACTTGATCTTCCGACCATTTTTTCTCCCATTTCTTTCATCTAAAATGAGCCAAGTGGGAGTTTGGCATAGAAATAGTCTAGTTGCTACATTAGCATTGCTTGGGAAGATGATTTTAGGCCCGAGCTGCCCCCACGTTCTTTACAATTGTTGGCTTTTGTGAATTTAAGACTTGATTTCATCCCCTCGTGTTCTTTATAATCGTCTGTTTCTGAATTTAAAACTTGATTGCCTCCATAAATTCTCCGACCCAAAAGAACTGGGCTTTGATTCCGATCCTACATTGCCTCTCTGTTTTGATTCGAATTTGTTTGATTCTAATCACAACGATGAAACAATGTCTGAATTGTTGCAGTCCACTGATTATAATGTTGTGTAAAAGTCCGACCAGAATCGTCTTCTTTAAAATCTTAAATGCCTGCAAATCAACCAATACAAAAGAGATGAATGACGATAGTAGAGAAATCTTTGACACAGAGATGCGACTGATCTACGAGGGAGAATTCCGGTGAATTTTGGGTCAATTGAGCGAGGTGCATTATAGTTTCTATTAACAGAAAGAGTGCGCCTACAGTCGAAACTTCTTCTCTACTTCGCATAGAGCTTTCTGCACCGCCTTTTCCACATCTTCTGCTGCTACCTATTACAAAACAATCCACACCAGAGATGGAAAAAATGGTCACATTTCCAAAACACACCCAGTGATTATAACAATGATTAAGGATCTGTTTTAGCATAGTTATATCAATTATAAAATGACTATATCTAACGGTTAGTCGATCTAAAATGAAATTTTGCGTAAGAATATCTTATTTTAAAATCATAATATATTTTATGGTAAAAGCCAAATCCCGACTCCCACCACTTTCCGAATAAACTAATTTTTCACAAGTATAAAACCATCAAACACAACATAAGATTTATTGAGTTGAAAAATGAATAGCTAAGAGCATCTCCAATGCAAGCATCAATCTGGTAAAAGTTGATT
This sequence comes from Rubia tinctorum, assembly GCA_032355605.1. Lineage (NCBI taxonomy): Eukaryota > Viridiplantae > Streptophyta > Magnoliopsida > Gentianales > Rubiaceae > Rubia > Rubia tinctorum. The sequence continues at coordinate 423 of JAULKM010029754.1, read as the reverse complement.
GACACGTCATCTCGATAGACTCTCAATTTTAAAAGACATCTCCAATGTCATTTAGAAATTTAGTTATTTAAAAATACTCAGATTAATCTAGTATGATTAGAAATGCTCTTAGTAAATGTTTTTACAATCATCTAAAATAAAAGGATTCTCTAATTTCCGCCACGGGGTAGAAGACCAGTTATTTCCTATAAAAAAAGTGTTTTGACTAGGAAGGATTGAGTGGAAGTTTGACCAAGATTAATTAATTACCTCGACAATGGTGGCTAAATCTGCCCGTGTACGATCTATTTAATACTCCGTCCGTCCCACCAGTTTTGGCCTATTTTTTTATTAACTTTCTCATACAATGTTTGACCATAAATTTCAATTACTATATGGACTCTAATATCATCATGTGAGATATTGTTAGACTCCTATGTTTAC